>CANXYI010983392.1:0-11171 GCA_948208565.1 Hura crepitans
TAATTCAGTAGGTGCCATTCGATAAGAAGTAATAGATATTGGAGTTATACCAAGATATACATCAATTTCAAAACCCAGTTCTACTTGAGGTGGTAAGCTTAGTAGCTCGTCAGGGAATACATCAAGAAATTCAAAAATAATAAGAATATGTGCCACATTAAAGTTGGAAACATTTAGGTCAATAGCATTGGCAGATATGCCTTACACCCCTTCTAGAGAAGTTTTTGTGCTTTAATAGTAGAGATAAGATTGCTTAGAGGACTTCTCTTACCATCCACTATCACTGTCTACCCCTCTATAGTTCGAAGGGTCAATTTCTTATGTCTATAGTCAATCATGGCTTGATGCTCAGTCAGCCAATCCATTCTTAAGATCACATCAAACTCATTAAAATGTAGATCAATCAAATCAGCAAAAAATCTATACCCCTGAATCACTAGAGGGCATTGCTTATACACCTTATTCATAATCACACACTACCCTATAAGATTATTAACTCTAATGTCTACATCAATGTGTTTAGGCTATAACCCTCTATTGTATGCTTATGCAGTACATACATATGAATGTTTAGAACTAGGGTCTATCAAAACCAAAATTGGAAAATAAAATAAATAAAAAGTACTAGTTACGATGTTTGGTGCTGCAACCATTTCTCTGGCTCTCATAGTATACTTTTTAGCTTAAGCACGAGCCTGAGATCTAGTTCCTTATCTAGCACTAGGTTGCTCTCTTCTAATTTGCCTATGACCCCTATTTAGAGGTGCAACATTAAAGGCCTATATTTGAGCACCCTCTACCTGCCTTTGAGGACACTCTCTTCTTTAGTGGTATCTAGAACCACAATGGAAACACTCTCCTTTTCTGCCTAATTTGCACTACCCTTATTGCTTCTTCTAACAAATGGTATAAATGGGAGGTACATTCCTTTTACCTCTTGTGCTAAGAGCATTATCAGCCTGAGGATACAATTGAGGTCTACCCGTAGAAGCTTGTTCAAACCTCTAGGTTTGTGCCTATCTCTGCCCCTAATACCTTATCTGATATTGGGACCTAGTCTAAGACTGTGTTCATGACTGACCATATCTCTTTTTCTTACCATCCCCTAACACTACACTAGATTATCCGATAGTGAACTGCCTCTTCCTCTGGAAGAAATCCCTTTTTTCTTGCATCATTTCTTCCATGTCATATGTAACTGACACTAGTACTATAAAATCTCTCTCTCTAGAATTTACTATCTTTATCCTGATCTATACATTCAATCCCACTAAGAATCTCTTACATTTCTCTTCATTATTGGGAATGACCTCTTCAGTATACTTTAGTAATCTGGCAGCATCATCCTCTTTCTTCCCTAAGCAATCAATAGCTCCTATCTTCCTTAGCCATTCTAAAGGAGTCATTTGTGCAAGAACTATTAGTGGAGGTGGTACTAGAGCTAGAAGAGGTGGAGCTGGAGCAATAGTAGCAAAAGTATGTATGAGCAAATTTACTATCTACTATAACAAAGTAGAAGATACCTTTACTTGCTATTGATAAGGCACTTATGGCAGTGGCTACTATGCAGAATCATTAGATTCAGGTGCTGATGCATTGCCTACCCCTTATATAGTAATAAGTTCAAAACTAGCCACTTCCTTAGCCCCTTCTTCGAGTACTTGATCAACCATATGCTTAATACAAAAGGAGTAACTTATCAGCCTCATATAGTATAACAGTTCAAAGGAATTTGAAACTTAGACTCTTGCACTCATATACTTTACCTAAAAACATAAAACCTACGCTCTGATACTATAAAATGAAACACCGTTTACTGGATTCCTGAAGAAACCCAATAAGTAGTGCACTTCTCACTAGGTAACCCATTTTTAAATTTCAGCCATGGTTATTCATTAAACTTTTACATAATCGGTACTATTTAATTCTATCTGACTCTAAATTTAGTTTTATCTATTCCTATAATTCATTTAGGTTTTTACCATCGTGTTTATGCTAATATGGGGTAATTTCAATTTAGTCAAGTATTTCCAAAAATACAGCAACGTAATGGCTACTCGAGTCACTATCCAAAAAATTTCAACTTGTAAAACACTTCTATAACAGAATCTCACATCTCCTAAACCCTTTTGGTCCATAAGATATCAACCTAACATCACCATTCTATCAACAACAACACAAGCCTGAGGCAATAATTAAGAAAAAAATACAAGTTATAGCCTTAGGCTTATAGAACATCAATATAAGCCATGCATTCATTCAAGGATTAATAACTAGTTAATTATAGCATAATCTGTACTCATATAATTACATTATGTGTCTCTTACATACATAACACCCCTTTCCCACCTAAGTACATAGAGTGCAAAACTATACAGGATGTCCATTATCAACCTTCTATTGACTAACCATTGAACTTTATTGCATGCTTTACGTTGCTATGTCCTTTTTCTAGTTACCTAGGCACCAAAACATGTGCGCTGAATATATAATATACTCAAGGGTGAATTCCATCATTTAAAACATGTCTAGAAGTTAATTCTAGCATATGTAATCATAATATTATTCTGTTCTAATTTTATGGTAAAACCTAGATTACAAACATGTAGAATTACAAAAATGCCCCTATAAGTGTTCATGTTAGTAATTTATCCAATTAATTAATTTAACTCATCTAAGTTAAAGTTCTACGATCATTATTAACAATTGCATGCATCATCTTTAATAATTAAGCTAATAAATATTAACCATGTAAAATTACCAAAATGCCTCTATATTACATTCCAATGTCATAAGTAAATTATACAGTTCTTGTTTAATTTATTTTAGCTAGCCCATATAGAAAGACAACATTGACAAATGCTGGATCTAGAAGGAATAAAATAGTGCAGTGGTCCACATTATGGACCTCGACTACTGCACTAGCCAAATTAAGTTATAGCACCCAAGGTGCAGATAACAAGGTATAGTCTACTGAGCAGACTCGTTTATCCAATAGATTAGTATAGTGGCCCTCCAGGACCTTCACCACTATACTAGCCCTATTTAAGAGATTAGTGGTAGGATGACTATGTCTACCTAGTAGACTAGTATGTCCAAAAGACTAATGCATTGGCCTTCTAGGACCTACGCTGTTGCACTAGTAAAATTTAATATTGGCAATAGGTGGCAAGGGTAGATGGTTGTCTATCCAACAGACTAGTATAATTGCCTCAAAGTGGACCTAGGTCGCTATACTAACCCTATCTAAAAAATAGATAGTGTAACAACTACTAAAATCCCTAAGTTTACTAGTCAACCCATCCAATGTTTGTCTAACTAAAGGGCTATATAACCTTAACTTATATCCATTTCTTTTTTTATCAACTTTTTATAACATTCTTAAGTAAAAAAATAGGTAGTTATAAATTTTAACACACAGTTAAATTTTCATCCAAGACAGTTATGGGCCCTATAGGAAAGTTTCGATTCACTTTTATGGTAGTATTTTTAGGCCTTGTCATAACCAAAATTAAATTCATAATTTCCTTGATTCTATTTCCCATTGAGTTACCATTATTACCCCTTTACTATCTATGTGAAATATGGGTTTAGGTAACGATAATTTTAGGATAGTTTTAGGTCTTTTTCTTAATTTATGATCATTAGTTTAAGGCTTATTTCACCTTATTTTTTAGCGTAACTTTCACCATTCATTTCATACATTCATAGGCCTAAAGCCAACACTAATTATTCCACTAAAAAGGCTAAAACTTAGGCTTACATGCCACTACAAGTAATCACAACATAAAAGCAATTTTAGGCACTTAGTTTAGGCATATTACTTACACACTATAGCCTTTAAAGGCAATTTACAAGCCACCTTTTAAACCCCTTTTTCTAGCCTAGTTTAAGTCCATTTTATAAGTCATCTTTCATGCCATTCTTAGTTACATTTCATGCCAATTTAAATATGTACATTAACAAAATTCATGCCAAACAATTTGAGCCAACATACCTCACATAATTATACCACGTCATGCCTACTCATTGCACACATGTTCCACCATTTTCTTGCAAACTTAATTTACATCTACACCTCATATGTCTCAGCCCTTGTAAGACTTCCATGCATTTATGTATCAATCTCACTTATTACAGGCCATATAATTAATTCATGCATCATAGGCCTAATGTGCATGTATTGTCAACCTTAAACACTACATAGGATCACTTAGTCAAGCCATATCACTTACTTAAACCATACACCTCCACAAGCATGATACAGGGTTTTAGCCACTCACATAACTCATGCCTATCATACTTATTCTTATTTATTCACAAGCAATTCCATTACATTTCAACACCATAGCCATCAATGCATCTACCAAGCATCATAACACATATCAAAATCCTTTCACACCTCCTGATTAATAAAGGATTTAACACTAATTTCATCTTTTTTCATCAAATGATCATTCTCACACTCTAATCAATATGCAATTAAGCTAATAACCTATGTTCACTTATACCTTACTCATTTTTAACATTTTTTCCATGCTTGAAGCCAAGAGTTAAATCTTAAAGCCTTAAAAACATGAGATAAGTGCTGAAATTCACATACCTCAGAATAACAAGAGCAAAACTCAACTCTCTAAGCTTGAAGAACCCCATAGATTTAGCCTTCCACCTCTATTCCAATTTCCAGCTTTTCCATAGATGTATTTCCCCTCTTCTTCAAGCTTTTCTTTCCCATAATTCACCCTAAAAAGCCATTAAAACACATTCCTATAGTTCTTAAGTAGCTTAAACACCCAATTCTTGCAAGGAAAACTTAAGAAACCTAAGGAAACATAAGGAACTCACCTTAGACTACTTGTAAGAATGGGCTTTGACCTTGCTCCCTTTGGTGATTTTTAATTAATTCTTGAGGACTCATTTTCCATAAATTCTTTTTCCCCCAATTCCTTAAAATCCAAGAATGAATTTAGGTGAGCAAAATTTTTTGGAACAAAATGAAAAAGAGGAAGAAAATGCCTAATCTTCCTCTTACTAGCATTAATTCTAGTAGCAAGGTGAGGAAGAATTTCTTTACTTTATTTAGTGAAATTTCACACTTGTCAATCACTTTTGCCACTTAGCATAGCCCTTAGGCTAGTTGTCTAGGTATGGGTAGGTCCCACAACCACCTAAACCATCCCAGAATGCTCGATTTTTTGCAAAACTTTAAAAATTCACTAAAATTCACATGAACATAAAAAATAACAATATTTATTTTAAACTTCATATTTTAATCCCCTCTACATGCTCATAAATGTTTATGACCAAATTCCATCTATAGGATAGTTTTCAAATGGCCTTAATTTGCCTGCCAACCTTTAAAATTATGAGAATTTGTAAACGGCCTCAAAATTCAAACATTTTTTCTCCAATGGACATAGTGGAATTTTAGAGCTAAATTTTTGGCTCCATCTAGGCATATCCCAAGTCACTTTAGGCCTGAAAATTTTTTATTACATAGATGGGTCATTTACAATCCGAAATGAATTATTGGTTCTACTAAATTTTAAATTTTTGCCTTTTTCATCAATTTAAAGCCCCATGAAGTTTCATGACTAGTGTTATTACCTTAGTTTATGTGTAAGTGACCCGTCACCCTAGGCACACTTCTCGGCCCTAGTGGCACTATTCATAGAGCCTTGAAACACGAGTGCTACATGACAAAGATTTATAGTTTCCTTAGATTGGTGGGATATGATAGGAGATTTATGAAAGGATTTTCTATGATTGCCACAACACTTACAAGACTATTGAGAATATGAGAAATTTATCTAGGATGACAAGTGCCAGGTAAGTTTTGATAGACTTAAAGTGATCTTGATTGAAGTGCCTATTCTTACACAGCCTGAGCAAGGTAAAGACTTTGTGATATATAGTTATTCTTCCCATAATGGGTTTAGGTGTGTACTAAGGTAAGAGGGAAAAGTGGTAGCTTATGCCTCGAGATAATTGAAGTCGCATGAACAGAATTACATGACACATGAATTGGAATTAGCTGTAATAGTGTTTGCTTTAAAGGTATGGAGACATTACTTATATGTTGAGAGGTGTTGCATTTTCACCAATCACAAAAGTTTGATGTACCTTCCTATAGAGAAAGAATTGAATTTGAGACAATGACATTAAATGTAATTGATAAAAGATTATGACTACTTGATTAACTACCATCCGAGGAATGCAAATATAGTTGCTGATGCCATGAGTTGGAAGTTTATTGCTGCTATGAAATCTATGAATGCTAGAGTAGAATATACTCTAGATGATGCTATTTTAGCATAGTTACAATTGAAACCTGATTTTAGGCAGCAAGTGAAAGAAGAATAAAAATAAGATAAGCAATTTATGCAACTGATGAGTAAAGTTAAAGAGGGAAAGACCACTGGCTTTGAGAATAAAGTAGATGAATGTTTGTATTATTAGGATAAATTAAGCACCTAATGTTAATGAATTGAGAAAGCAAATATGGCAAGAGACATATGAAGCTTTATATGTTATGCTTCCAAGAAGCATAAAAATGTACCTAGAATTTAAACATTATTACTAGTGGTTAGGAATAAAGAGAGGTGTGGTAAATTATATAGCAAAATGTTTGACATGTCAGCAAGTAAAGGCTGAGCATCAAGTTTCATATGGATTGTTACATCCTATAGTAATACCAAAGTGGAAATAGGAGAAGATTACCATGGACATTTTCAAGGGACTGTTGATGGCTAAAAGTAAATGTGATGTTGTATGAGTAATAGTGGATAAACTAACCAAGATAGCTCATTTCATTATTGTTAGAATGGACTATTCACTAGATAAGCTGGCGTAGTTGTATGTAGATGGGATTATAAGATTACATGGAGTGTCAATAACCATAATTTCTAGATAGAGATCCTCATTTTACTTCAAGAATTTGGAAGAAGTTACAATATGCTTTGGGAACTTGATTCGCCTTTAGTACAACTTTCTATCATTAAAATGATAGATAGTCAGAGCGAGTGATACAAATATTGGAGGATATTTTATGCAGTTGTGTAATTAAGCTAAAAGAAAGCTCAAAATAATACCCATCTCTAGCTAAGTTTTCCTATAACAACAGCTATCAAACTAGCTTAGGTATGGCACCATTTAAGGCACTGTATGGCAGACGGTACTCGACTCCACTTTATTTGAGTGAACCTAGTAAGAGTAAACTTATGGGACTAAATTTGGTCAATGATACAGAAGAGAAAGTGAGAGTTATAAGAGACAGATTAGAAGCTACCAGTGATCGATAGAAGTCATATGTTGACATGAAAAAAAGAGATATTGAGTTTGAAATTGGTGATAGAGTATTCTTAAAAGTATCTTAATGGAAAAAGATCCTTAGATTTGTTAAGAAAGGGAAATTGAGGTTGAGATTCATCGGTCCATATGAGATTACAAAGCATGTGAGACTAGTGGCTTATTAGCTAGCATTGCCACCTTAGTTGTAATAAATACATGTTGTATTTCACATATTAATGTTGAGATGATATCGATTCGATCCCTCATATGTCATATTAGCAAAGGAAGTGCATGTATAACTAGATTTGACATATGAAGAAGAACCAGTATAAGTGTTAGCTAGAGAAGTCAAAGAATTGAGAAACAAAACTGTACCACTAGTAAAAGTGTTATGGAAGCACCATAACATAAAAGAGACAATAGGGGAGGCTGAGGACAAAATTTCCTTTAGAGGCAAAAAAAATGTAATGCCCGTGAAACTTTATTTTATGAAAAGTACTTTGGCACCATGAATAGTGTTATTGAAATATCGAGGCACTGCATGATGGCCAGAAAAGGCAAGTACTATTGATAAAACTTTGACAGGCCATAAAATGACAAAAGTGAAATAATTAAAAGATTTAGTAGAACAAATAAATCATTACCGGCTATAAACTAGTGAATAGTGACATTAGTTGGGTTTATGTTGGGAATGGTCTGGAATGTGCTTGAAAGGGCCTAAAAATTGCATATATAAAGGTTAAAAATTCCAATTAGTCTACTGGAGAAAGAATTATAATATTTGAGGTCATTTACTAGTTTTTAGGAATTTTTAGATTTCATAAGTGAATAGTAACCCAAGTTGACTATGGAATTTTTAACCTAGATTTTATAGGGCAGTTAATGGATTTAATTAAAAAATTTTGGCAATAAAATTAATATTTTTAGAGATTTTAAAAAATTAAAATGAATTTTCAAAGTTTAAAAGAAATCTAAGAAGAAACGAGTTGTATAAACAATGCATTAAGTGAATAGGGCCCATAAGCTAGCATGCTTATAGGCTAGCACATATGGGAAGCCCACATGAGCCAAAAAAAAGCCTTTACCTTCACCATTTTTCCCCTCATAGCTAATGCCATTTATGGGCATTTTCACCACTTTCTCCTCAAATTCTCTACCAAAAATCCCATGTCATATACTAATCTTAGCCTTCACAATCTAATTTGATCATTCCAAGTGATAGAAAGTGAAAATGAAGCTTGTGGAAGGAGAATTTACAACTTGGTGAATAGTGTCACTAAGATCTGTAAGTAGTTATAATTCAATTTTTATTTTTGTTACAAGGACTAGGATTGATTCTAAGACAATTCATGATATTAGAATTGAATTTAGAGCAATATAGAATTTTTGAGGAATTTTCTAAAGTAAAGTGTGTGTATGTGTAGGAAAGGGAGGAGGAGGGAAAGAGCAAGGCACTAGTAAGCCTTGAAGGGTGAGAAAAGTGGTTTAAAGTATGTGAATTTGGGTTTAAAAGTGTTTATATGCATGTTTTATATGTAAAAACCTGAATTATGTGTATGGAAATTTGAATTAGCTATGTAAATATATGATATTTGGTGATATGGTTATGGTAAATCAATGGTATGTGTATATGAAGTGTGAAAATGTGAGAAAATGTATGAAAGTGACTATGTAATGAGATGATCAATAAATGGCCAAATGGTGCATTATAGGTGTGTGTATGTGTTTAAAAAAATACGTATGTTAATGGCTTAGTTTTCAGAAAAAAATGGACTTAAAGATATGTGTTTGATAAAATTGAACATTATTTGATTAAAATGTGTTAAATGAGTATGAAATTATGTTACAGAAAATATGCACATGTGTAAGTGAGAATGAACCAATTATGTGATATTTGATATGTAATTTAGTGAGATAAATAAATGGCATTATTGTCGAGAATTGAATGGAGATGAGAATGAGCAAGTGATTATGAAGATCACCTAAAAATGTGATCGTGAGAAGTGGTTATAAAGGGACCAAATGAATAGTAAATTGTGACATTAAATGCTATCGATTAACCATTAACTTAATGTAAAATAAAAAAATGGGAATTTAAGGCATGTATAGTTAGACGCCCAATTGATGTGTTGATCGGTCAACTAAGAAATTAAGCGACTGCTATGTTTGAGTCAAGTCAATTATTATCATTTGTGTTATTGTTATTAACGGCTGCAACCGTCAAGGTTCTATTGGAGCCACTGCATAATAGTGTGGGTATAGGCACCGAGTTTTACTAAGAGCAACTATACTATATACCAAAGCATGGGTATAGCTATCGAGGATCAATGAGAGCCACTATACTATATAGTATAGTACGGGTACAACCACTGATGTTCAATGTAAGCCATTACATGATAGTGCAGGTATAACTGTCGAGGTTCAATGGGAACCTCTATATGATTGGTAGGTATAGCTAACGAGGTCTAAAATATGGGCTACTATACAATTCTCATTTCATTATCCAATATTTGTAGGTATAGTCTATTAGTATGGGCCATATTAAATATAAGTCATATTATGAGAAATTTAAATATGTTATGAAATGTAGAGTGATTGGCTTGTAAGAATGAAAATGTATCAGCTTGACATGTGCATTACTATATATATAACTTGTAATTGTCTCTTAAACACTTGAACTCTTGTATATTGTCTATAATTACATGATTGCATCTATGAGCGTGTAAATGTACATTATGTTTCTCAAGTTCACCACTAAGTTATACTCAATGTATCGATATTCTAATGCACATGTATAAGATAGAAGGCAGGAAAAGTGTCAAGCCTCTATAGCTAAAAAGTGTTTTTAAGGTATAGTTCTCTATCTGGTTTTGTTATGTAATTAAAAGTCTATACTCACTTAAAACTAGAATATGGTTTTGTGTAAGAATGATAAAAGTGAATATTTTCATAAACTATGGCATGTAAATGATATTAGAAAATCAAAGATAACAATGTGTCTATAATGATATATATATATATATATATATGAATGATGTTGTCTATTGTTTTTATTTTATGATGTGTTTGAGACCTTGTGATACCAATTATGGCTATGATACATGTGCTATGATTTTGATATTTGTGAATGCTAAGTTGAGAGGACTATATGGGTCTATATGGATGTGTAAGTGTTTGATTGTGTAAGAAAATGATGTGTGTGAAATGAGTGAATGGAGATGAGCGCGTTTGAGTGTGAAATTAGCGGAAGAATAATATGTAGGAGTGTGTGTGTGACACCCTTTACCCGCTCACCCTGAATGGACAAAGTGTGTCTGTACTTCCACTACTTCTTCCTCAGGCACTACCAGACAATTCATAATATTCGGGCAGCATAATGGCTACCCTGTTACCTAATCCAAATCTTAAACCTATAAGAAAAACACTTCTAAACTCCAAACAACATCCATAAACTCCAGTGGACCCTCTGGTCCTCCAAAAATCACAAACAATATTCATCATCACATTCAATCACAGGGTCAGAGACCCACTAATAGTCATACAATCACAGCACAATCATGATATACATAAAACTATAATTTTTCAAAAATATATGACCTATGACTGTATATACAAGATACTGCAATTCAACATACAACCTATACCCACTATTTACATGAGTGCATACCTATACATCTTATACAAGAAAGAAAACAATATACCAAAAGAATTGTGTTCAGCTACACTGAGCTCCTCGTCTGATGCTGCTTGTCCCTCTGTCTACAACCTACGTATCGGAACACCGACACGCTGAATATAAAACTTAGTGGTGGAATATATCAAACTAAATATGTCATTTACTCAAATAGATGCAAGTTCACATGCAACATGTATCAATTATC
>CANXYI010983616.1:0-11867 GCA_948208565.1 Hura crepitans
GCAGGTCTGAGATTTTTCCTTCAAAAAAGAAAACAAGAAGCTTGAGATTCCCCAAGTCTATAGCAAGCGAGTCCTTTGACGTTCAATCAGAACGATGGACCGTCGTCGTTTACCATTCTCTCTCCTTCTCCTGCTCTACCAATTCGTCCAATTTCAATCTCTACCACTAACTTTGGCATTCACCCTTGTCGATTCCAATGACACCCACGTCCTAGAGGTGCGTTCTTTCTACCTTCTTTTATCTGTTCAGATATAATCAACTCCATGTTTTGAACTCATTTACACGGTCTTATTGCTAAATCAATTCCATTTTTATGGTGACAGGAAGTTTTGAAGGAGATAGCCGAAAGGCAAAATTGGGATTTTGATGATGCTATTAGCAATTCCAAGTTACGGTTGAGTAAGGTTAGATTTGGTACTGCTCAGAAATACGAGTTCCGGATCCGATTTGGTAAGACGAGCTTGGTTTTCAGACTCCCGGATGAAGTGGATTCTTGGAACAAGTCCAATCTGGAAGAAATAAATGATTTTGGAAGTTTTGTGGAGGAGGTTGGCTCCATGGCTGTGCTTGATACTGTGAAACTGGAGGGTCCATTTGACTTGCGGGTCGGTGGCCAAGACGAGCTCGCCTTGTTGTTACCTGTATGTTCTTTTTCTTCCAATTCAATTTCTATGTTTGATAATTAGCTCACCGATTGAATTAATTATTTGTGATATTTTAGTTTGTCTGTTCTGATAAATGCATATTAGTAGACGAGTATTTTAGATTATGATTGTAACAAATCTGAGTTACCTTCCATTGAAGCTGGATAGAACGAGTGGGAGTGAATGACGATTTTGTCATTTCTTCATTTTTCGTTGCTGCTTGCGCTTTATTTTATTTTATTATTATTATTTTTTTTTTGTAGTATTGATTGATAAGTTTGGTTGCGAAATGTCCTGAATCCTGGTTGTGATCTCATAAAGTAAGATAAATGACCTTGGTTATAATTTTTTCTGTTTAAAATTTGATTTTTATTTATTGATGTAGTTTGGAAATCTAGTTAATCAAATAATACTTTTGGTTAATAAAATAACGATTGCAAATTTAAATTAATAGATTCTAGTGCGCAGGTAGATGTCATTTGCAGAATATATGGCTATCTGTGCTGACTGATCTTTTGTTGCGCTTTATTATGTTCCTGTTGCTGGTTTCCAGCTGAATGCTACACACAGCAGTTTGAAACGAATTCTAGTGGGTGAAGGCATCACAATAGAAGTAAGAAGAGCTCAAGAACTGTCTCTTTTTCACACCTTGGACCATAGTTTCTCCATTAATGGAAGTGATATAGAAAGGGGAAGGGTTGGTTCAAGTTCCCTCTGGCATTTGATGTGTGTGCCGTTTCCTCCAATACATGTTATTGGATCGGTATCACTGGTTGCCTACAGGACTAATAATCCCGATGCTTCTGTTGAAACGAATTTACTGTCAGATGGGACAATTGAGTTACTGCCTGCAAAGTGCTATAGTAATGTTGTGTACAAGAATAAGCCTCGGATCAGTCATTTCTTAAGTCTGAAGATTGACAGGCTAGGAAAATTATTGAGGAGCTTTCTTAGTGACAGGATGTTGAAAAATTTGTCTTCGGGATCTTTTAGAGCACATGTTAAAGCATCAACTGTCTTTCGTTTCCAGTTGGAGGTAGAAAAGAATATTGGTAGCAATGAAACTCTTGAGGGTGCATTGGAAGAGTGGAGAACAAGGCCTAAAGTTGAACGTTTTTGGTTTGAAGTAATGGCAAGGCTTGAAGCTGAGAAGCTGATGCCCATAATGGTTAAGAAGGTCAGACCTTTTATTGCAGTTGATTCTGATTCATGGAGTAATTTAATGCATAACATTTCTTTTACGAAATTTCCATCTATCCTTGTACCTCCTGAGGCTTTAACATTGGATGTCAAATGGTAGGAGGAAACAGTTGTAAATAGTTCATTTTGATAATATTTACATATCAAAGCAATGTACTCTTGTTTGTGCTCTCCCTTGCTGAAGGCTAGCCATATTGATATCGTACATAATACAAGGAAATTCAGGATTCATGAAATTCTCTTTGCATGAAATGAGTCAAGAGATAGCTATGAGCCGTTTTTTGGTTGGATCAGAGAAACAGCCAGAGACGGGGGGCCATTAGCTGTATAATTAAGGTACTATCCAACTGTATTCTATTTGATTTGGGTTTATTGCTATTTCTCATAATTATGTTTATATATTATTTCTTATAAATGAAGAGCTAAACTGTTGTTAACAAAGAAACAGAAATCCCTCTTTATGAAGAACTGTTTTGCATATCTGTTTCCTCCTAAGGTTCCTAAAATTCTAAGTTCCTACCACGTGTGTCTTTCCTTTGGTATCATCTTTCCCAGACAATTCTACTTGCTTCACCTCGACTTTCTTATATCTATACCAAGATGCACAAACCAAGTACAACCCGAAATTCACGGCGCTTAAGACTGCCAATAACCAATAAAAGTAATTCAACTTATCCCTATTCAGATTATTATTAGCCAACCATCCACCGCTGAGTTTGTTCACTGTCTCCACCACGGCTGTGCTAACGAAGTACCCAATAGCTAAGGAACACCATGAGATGGCTGTGCTCAATGATTTCATACCAGCTGAGCTCTCTGAGTAGAAAAACTCTAGCAATCCAACTAAGGTGAACATATCAGCTGCTCCAAAGATAGCATATTGGAACCCAAGCCAAAACACGCTTATTGGTAGAGGCTCAACGGAGTCAACCATGTTGTGTTTAATAGCTATAGATTTACGGTGGGTTTCCACAATTCCTGCAACTGTCATTGATATTACTGAGAGCACTAGCCCTATGCCTATGCGCTGAAGATGCCGGATTCCAGTTGGGATTCCAGTGATCTTTCGAGCAAGCGGAACAAAAATTCGATCGTATAGAGGGATCAGAATAACCATGAAAAGTAGGGGAATTACTGGGACCGAGGGTCCTGGAATGTGAAAACCAAGTAAACTTGTATCCATTGTCGTGCTCTGTTGGACTGTGAAAGTTTGTAGTTGAGCTAAACACGTATTCATGAAGATTGTGCTAAGTATAATAGGAAGCATGCGAAGTAAGATTTTGGTTTCTTCAACTTGTGTAACTGTGCATAGTCTCCATGGTCCAGTAGCGGTGGATGTTGATGCACCATCGCTAGCCCTCACTATTGCTGCCCTGTCTAGAAACCTGAATTTTTGGAAATATATCAGTACTTTTGTTCGGGTATTATAGTTGAATGTCAAACTTATTTCACAATACCTGAACTGATCAGTCCTTTCAAGGATTTCATCTTGCTTCCCTGCTTCTTTATCATGAATGTCATGTAATTCCTCCATTTTCTCGGGGATTGGAAGGTTTCGATTTCGAATTGCAGCCACAAACACCTGCAATTTATGAACAAACATCAAGCTTCCCAGGCAGAGGCAGGCTTAATTAAACCTCAGCATGTTTACTGATTACTTGTGCAAAGCGGAGGAGGGGACTTCCTTTATGCTGATTATTCCGATACAAAGACTTGCCCATACAGAGGAAGATGATAGAGAAGAAAACAGCAATAGTACAGACAGCAAAAGACCAATCCCAACCTTGGTTAGTGCTAATCCAAACAAGAAAAGTAACACCAAGTATAGCTCCAGCGGTGAGACTAAACAAGAACCAGTTGAAATAGCTAGACAAATGAGCTGCTTCTTTAGGGTCCTTTTCATCGAATTGGTCAGCTCCTAAGGCTGGCAATGAAGATTTGACCCCACTGGTACCCAACGCAATTAAGTATAGGCCAGTGAAAAGAAGAGCCTCTTGGCCACCGGTTGCTGCCTTGCATCGGTTCATTTCGTCTGGTGCCACGCCTTTGCATGGTATTGGTCTTAGTTGGTGGAAGTGTGCTTGTACCGTCAATATGGCGTATCCCTAGTCAATATTAATTTAACTGGTAAAAAACTAAATGATGTCGTTGGTGACGTGAGGAAACTGTGATTTCTCAAATATATATTTTGTCAGTTGGCTCAATTTGTGGTTTTGTGCTTGCTCTATTCGCGATTGTATAGTAGTTTACGCGTTAGAGATGTGCCTTATTTAATAGTTTATTCGTATAAAATAAAGTAATTAAATAAATAAATCGTCAACCGATCAATAAAAAAAAAATTCATTAATAAGGCATCAGCCATGTGATTAACTCCAATATATCATATTCATGGACGTAGTGCATGGCCATGTTCTAATTATGAAATAATTTAATTTTGGTTTTATATGTCAATACAAGTATGTCCTAGCTAATTATGATTTGACGAAGCAATAAGTTCTGAAAAATGAAAAACATACCAATAACTCAATGGAAGCAAACAAGACGGCGGTCTTGAACCTAGAAAAATAGGTATCAGAGAGAAATCCACCAAAGAGTGTGAGCAAAAACGCAGTGCCCATGAAGTTGGTAAGAGTTGTGGCTGATCTTGTCAAGCTGAAGTTCATATATCCATAGAAATAAGTAACAAGACTCAAGGCATTTGCCACGAATGCCATGTTCTCCAGTCCCTCCATTGCTACACATTATTAATATTATTCATCAAGGATTATCAATCCCCAACCATCTAATAATAGTAGTTTTCTATATTAATAAAGATTTAAAACAGCTCTAAACAAGAAAATTTCCAATAACCGTAGAGATACACATACCGTATACGAAAATTGCAGCTCTAGTTCCTCCAAGTTTTCTCTCTTGCTTGGGCCCGATTTTAACATCTCTGCAGATGCCCTGTCAAGTATTTCAAACACCAACTTAACCATGTTCCTTGCTTAAATAACTAACAGCAACCAAATCGTTGGTTAGCATTTAGAATTTCGTTTTTACCATATTTTGAAGAGATTTCTTCTTTCTTCGGGGACTCAAGCCGAGAAGAAAATAGCTGCTGCTACCAAGTTCAATAATGGATGAATGGTATGGTTAGTTATCACAAGGAAACGTAATTTATAAAGAATCGAATGGCATATGCTCATCTACATGACATCCTGGCTCTTTTTTGTTTCTTCTGAGACTTTTTTTTTCCAATTTAATCTATTTATTTATTTTTCAAGAAGACGAGATTATTATTTTCTTAATGTTTATGTTGTCAATTTGTAGTACAAAGAATCAAAACTGGTTGGATTTAAATGGTTTATTCAATTGATTTTTCATGTAGGTGACAGTGCTTTCATTTCATCTTCTCACTTCTTAGGTAAATAAAAAATCTTTGAAAGGAAATTCTGAAATTAACTAATTGATTCTTTTAAAATTTTCAAAATCAGTTATTTTTTCTTTAGAATAATGAAAATTAATTAGTAGAGACGTACTAATTTCAATTAAGTTGAAGAAGAAAAGTCTACAGGTTGTAAGTATACTGTCTATTGCATAACTAACATTTTGACTCTTAACATTTTTATAAAGTTAAATTGATATCAGTAAATCACCAATGTTTCTTGTCGAAGTCTAACAGTTAAAAAGTTAATAATAATGTGAACAATTTAAATTAATGTTGGTAACCAATGAACGTTTATTCAAGTAGATGAGGACTTAAACTCCCTAAACGTATCATGAATTCAATTTTATATATACGTATAAAAAAAGTGTCATCTATTCAAAGATTAAATATAAATTTATTTTTAATAAAACCTAGCAAACTGAAAAAAAAGAAAGAAAAGAAAATAGTTTGTAGCTAATCTTCCATTTAATATTTAGGTTATAACGTCTAAGGCATTGTTCAAAATTAACAAATTAATTTTCTCGAGTGCAGCATGCATTAAGTCCATGCCTTATTATACGTTATTATTTTATTATATTCTATTTACATTTTTTTTTTGCCTTAAAAGAAGTTTTAGAAATATGGAATTTGAAAAAAACTTTATTTTATAATAAATGAAAAAGGAAAATGGAACTACGCTTTTGAAACATAGAGGTTAAAAAAAGAAAAAAAAATATTGATGACTACTATTACAGAAAGCGATAAAGGCTGATTCCATAGAAATTACAGAGATAAGATAGATTTTAATAGTTGAAGTAAAGCATAACAACACAGCTGGTTGACGACTTTGAAAATTAAAGAATTAATATATGCTTTTTTTTTTTTGAGAAGGTGGATGAAAATTCAAGCTGTGATTATTTAAAAAGTATTATTGACAATGTGTGTCTCTACACTGTAGATGATGAATTACCTTCAAAACCTATTGAATATTTATATGATATGCTTAGATCATAAAGAAAGAGACTGAACATAAATTTTCAATTATTGGGAAAAAAAATCTTGAAAATAATAATTCAATATGAAGGGAGTAATTAATATCGAAAGAAAGGACGGAAGAGGTCACCAAGAAAGAAATTAGGAAGTTTTGGCATTTCGTTCTTAGCGTTTGCTTAACGTGGGATGTACAAGATGCTTTTTTGCTGGGAAAAAAAAAAGCTATAGGGAGTTGATAATTAATTAGGAAAGCCAAGTTGAGATAAATTATTAAGGGATTTAAAAAAATAGAAAAAAAAAATTTAGGATGGGCAGCAGTAGTCTAAGTGAGGATGAATCCAGGGCACCCCTTGTAGTAAAGGACAAAGCAGCTAATTAGAATTTCTACCCAAATTGCAACATAAATATGCTATTTTCACGCTATTAATACTAATTTTCAATATTAAATGTGGTTGTAATCTTTTTTTTTAAAAAGGGGAAGTGAGATTCAAATTTAATGATATTTATTTATATCGGATGCAAGCACTAAATAAATAGATAATTGACATGTTAAAAAATTGATTACCATTTTATTTGTTAACTTTTGATTTGATGTATTAAATAAGAACTTTTTTTGAATGCAAAATCATTTGATACATTGAAATCATCAGCACCAACGGAAAGCCATTCGTTGAGGGCTAATATCGTAACCAATTGATTTAATATCATATAAATAAAATGAAATTAAGTTTAATACATTTCAAAAATTATTCAAACAGTGAGAATTACACGTAATATTATAAAAAAATACCAGCGCGGCATAGGTGTCCTCGAAGGGACTTCTCATTTAATATTGAAATTATTTTAATGTTGGTATTATTAATATTAAAGTTCGAATTCAATGGACCCTCAAAATTTTATTTTTGACAAAATTAAGTGAGAAAATAAATAAAAATAGGACAAATTCATGCCCAGCAACGAATCTGTTCATGTTATATATTTGCACTCAAATCTACAAACTGCATCAATTATAAAGGAACATATAAAAATCATATAAACTTTCTCTTTACAGTCTTTGACAAAGAGAGGATTCTTAGATGATAATATTAACAACCTTAAGATGATTTAAATAATAATAATAATAATAAAAAAGTTGAAATTTCATTGTTTTTCCACATTCTTTAACATTGGAGACAATTACAAGCAACATAATTTTATCATTTTCCACTTCCTTTAAAGTGGGTGAAAGTATTTCTTCATTTCTTGAATAACCTACTCTCTCTAACCAAAAATTTTACTTGTTTCATTCTGTGTTAGATAAGAGGATCCTCAGAATTTAAGGTTGATCTCAAGTTAATTATGCATTAGTTAATTACGAATATATAATAATGGTTCTGGTTTTTTCTTCTTAATCAGCTTTATTTAATTTTGTATTATTTATTTATTTTTGAACAGCTTCTATGGCGGCCTCATCATCAAACACCAAGTTCGACAAGTGTAAAGAAAGTATTCGACTTCGCTATCGCAGGCTGGTACAAGTTTTGTTTCTGCTCTGGCTTTTTCGTAGTATTAAGAACATATTTTACGAGTAAATTATACAATTATTCTTTCTCATCTTTTTTTTTTGTGCATAACAATTTATTGTTGGCTAAAATATTTTGTTATTTTTTTGAAATAAAGTGGAAATAGATATACCCACTAATCTTCTTACATTTTCCTCTGGCAGCTGAAAGCATTCTCTGCAATGCCATGTTGCTCAAAGCCCGAGACGCAGTCTTGTTCGACCAACGCGAAAGTTGCTCTCTGTCCAGGCCTCTCAAGGAGTGTTCTCTTGTCTGAAACCAGAAGCTCCAACGTGGTCTTCTCTCCGGCATTATTAGAAGTGCTGCTGAACTTGATCGCCGCCGGTTCCAAAGGAGCAACCTTGGAGCAGTTGCTTATGTTCCTCAAGTCAAAAACCACCAAAGAGATCTGCTCAGATTCCACTGAGCTCATCTCTACCGTTTTCGCCGATGGAAGCACCAAAGGTGGACCTCGCTTAGTGTTTGCTAATGGCATTTGGGTCGATAAGTCTCTCACTTTGAAGCCAACTTTCAATGAGATCGTTGATAATAGCTTCAAAGCTGCTTCTAACCAAGTTGATTTCCAAAACCAGGTGAAACTTGCTACTTTCCGAATTTCATTACCTTACTCGATCTTTATTGCAATCAATGATATGTATATTTAATTAGTGATTGTGTTAAAAGGCTGTTGAGGTGATTAATGAAGTCAATACGTGGGTTGACAAGCAAACCAATGGGCTTATCAAGGAAGTTGTTCCTCCAGGCTCGGTTGACAGTAAAACCAAACTCATCTTAACAAATGCTCTACATTTCAAAGGAGATTGGAACGAGAAATTCGAAATGTCAGCAACAAAAGACTATGACTTCTACCTTTTGAATGGGAGCACAGTTCATGTGCCCTTCATGAGTAGCAATTCGAAGCAATTTGTCCAAGCTTTTGAAGGATTTAAGGTCCTAGGGCTTCCTTATAAACGAGGTGAAGATCAAAAACGCCAATTCTCCATGTATTTCTTCCTTCCAGACGCCATAGATGGTTTCCCAGCTTTTGTAGATAAGGCAACTTCTGATCAAAATGGGTTCTTTGATCGCCATCTTCCTCAAGAAAAGGTCCAAGTGGGTGACTTGAGGATCCCAAAATTCAAATTTTGTTTTGGGTTTGAAGCTTCGAAAGCTTTAAAAGGACTAGGCCTAGTGTTGCCTTTCTCTAATGAAGCCGATTTGACAGAGATGGTGGAGTCCTCTGTATGTGTTTCAAGCATATTTCATAGATCCTCTATTGAAGTAAATGAAGAAGGAACAGAGGCAGCTGCTGCATCTGCTGCTGTTATTACCCTAAAGAGCATAGGTTTTGGAACTGAAAAGGTAGACTTCGTAGCCGATCATCCATTCTTGTTCCTCATCAGGGAAGAGAAAAGTGGAGTCATCCTTTTCGTTGGACAAGTGGTCAATCCCGAACCATGAAAGTTGAACTCGCGCTGCAAAATTATATTTATTATTATTATCTTATATTGTTTCGATTATAATGGATGCGTCTGTATATCAATATATATAAGTATATATTTTTAAATTAAATGTGTGATATGCACACGCTTAATTTAATCATGCGCATTCGTATATTTATTTTATTCTTTTTTTTTCCAACAATAAAATGATGTGTGGTATTGAATAAATTGAATCACCTATTTATTTATTTATACTTTGCTCTGTAATTTGGATTATTTGTTGATATTTTATCTATTCAGTGTGTATTTCTTTATGCTTAATTTTTTTTTAAATAAGTTTAGATTTATAAAATATGTATTATTATGTATAATATTGAATTTTAAGGAAAAACATATGAAATCAATTGTAAAAAAATTATATGTATATAGTGTTGGTTATTCATTAATCAAATCAAAATTCTTTTATAAGTTGACAAAATAATGAATTTTACCGATTATTGATGTTGATTCCAAAAATCATTTTATACAACAAATTATACGACGTCGTTAGTTGTTATCTGGGCCACAGGCTTAAACCCAATTCATCAAAAAGCTCACTAAGCTATTAGATTATGGGACGTCGTTATTATTGTAGTTGTGCCTGCTTTTGACTTTTACAGTAATGCCACTTTGTTATCCTGAGTGAAAAAGATATCCAAGGACAGCATTTCGTTTGGAATTTTCATGTTCTTCTGTTGGAATCTGGTAAAGGTTTTAGTAGAATCTTGAATGCGTTTCAGCTGTAGTTTCCCTAGGCCAATTTTAGCATCCAAAGGAGTCCACTTTATTTCACATGGATTTCTAGCTTCTTTGGTTTTGTGGGAGCATCCAAAGGAGTCTGCAAATGAATTAACAAAGCTTTCTATTGTTTCACATCTATAAAATGTCTTTCTAGATTTTTTTTTTCAATTGGCCGACCTTCATATTCGAATATTATATCAATAAAATAGACCAATAAAATTTCCACAGAGCCTGTATGACGATAATATGACGATTAATTATGTGTTCATTCGCTTATTTCTTGGCTGAGTTAAATGGGTTGTGTTACTATGCTCTATATTCAGTTTAATTGCCTAAATTTGATTCTTGCGATGACGAATGACGATCAAGGCTACTGAAGTGGTTAATGAAGTAAATTCCTTGGCTGAAAAGAAGAGCAGTGAACTTATTAAACAGGTCCTCCCTTCTGGGTCAGGTCACAATACAACCAAGCTTATTGCGAATGCACTCTATTTAAAGGAGCTTGCAATGGAAATTTTGATGCGTCGACTACGAAGGGCTGATAAAATAGACTACGTGGCTGACCATCCATTCTTGTTTATGATCAGAGAAGATATGACTAAGGTGGTGTTATTCATAGGCCATGTTCTCAACCCCTCCCAGGCCAATTAAGTCTGATTTAACTGAGAGCATGTGCAAGTAGATCAAGCCTACAAGCATGAGATATGAATCAATAATATTTGATTATTGATGTATTTTGCAATTGGCGTCGGCCTTGTTTAATGCAGAGCGCTAGCATATTGTAGTTAGTATATAGTACTTTGATGTTTCCACCACCACTCGCTGGTGTTGCAACTAGATGATTTCAGACATGGCCCTACTCGAAAGGATGAATAATTGCATGCGTAAAGATCTTGTGAAATTTGGATGTGATTGAGCCTTGACCTTGAGGTGCAGTTGATCATATTTGAAATTGCAAAAAAGATGCTAATTTGGAAGAATAAAAGACATGGCTTGTTTCCCATGGTATGCGTTCATACTGCCAGAGTTATTCTTTGCAGCCTTCGCCTGATGCAACGCCCAGCAAGCAGCAGAAATTTCCTGAATTATGTAGTCCTGATGAGTTTACTGGACAATTATTATATAATCCAATTTATACAAATACAGGTCTGCCGCAGGCTGTAAATCACGTGGTTGTGATCTGTATTTGTCAATAATAAAGTGGGTGGAGAGTGGAGAATAGAGAAAAGGCAAGCAAAGAGAAAATTTCTTTTTGGCTTAAATTAAGGTATAATCCAGATTTAGATCTTGTTTAGCATGTTACTTCAATTGAATCTCTGTTTGCAGTTTTCTGTCTTTAATTCACATTAATATATAATCGCAAAAGATTGCGGTGGTAGTACATTGGTAATCTTAAGTTGCAACCGCCGTCTGCGTCTCATTCTAGCCAAATAGAAGTATGCAGATAGAGAATTATCTGCTTTTGTGTGCTGAGGTGTACTTTGCTTCCTTCTGATAGGGGCGGTGCCGACGACTCTGCCGAGTTTCTGAGAGAGAATTTTATTAACATTTTCTTTGTATATTCATTTAATAAAATATAATAGATTAAATTATTCTTTTTTTCTTAAATCAGCGAAAACAACCACGTTACTATATTAGAACTTGTACCTAGTGATGTGCATATATTTATTATTTAGATACAGAATATAACTGATGAAAGAAAAAAAAGTATTATAAAATACTGACGATAATTTGCAGTTCTTGTCCCCATGCACTCCTATGGGTCTCACATGCGTGGCCGAAATTTATTTCTTTCCCCGGTTATCTCCGTCTCCGGAAATTTGGGTGCGATTACGGTTCTTATGTACTGACAATGCA
>CANXYI010983677.1:0-14358 GCA_948208565.1 Hura crepitans
AACAAGCTAAAATACATAATAAGTACAAAACCAAAAAAAGAGCAGACTATAGCACTAAAAATAGTTTCCCTTATATGTTGTCTGGTCCATGCAGGTGCTCTAAAGGTCTAGTCTTAATCTATGCAGACTATCTCCAGGGAAAAACCATGTCCATCCCAACTCTCGATCTAGCAAGCAAATCCAATCAATAACTCAAAGGACAATAAAGTCAAATGACGTGAAATCAAGGTTATATGAATATTAACATATAATAAATAGAATATGAACACATTTAAGACACATGGATTAGGAGCAATCGATTATATAAATAAAGCATATTTTAAAGGACTATCATACAATTCATTATCTATATGTCCGTGTGGACTATAGCCCTTATAACAGGGTAGAGTACTTATCAATCCCTTATGCATATATACATATTTTCACACATGATATCAACATACAAACAAAATAACTCACAATCATCAATTAGCATATAACAAGATATTCAAAATATAGAATCATGTTCATTAGATATGAGTCCATGCGAACCAACTTATCATGTTTTCATAAGAAAAATAAGTTTGTGTGGACTACGTATCATACTTGTGCCTAAAGGTTCTAGGTTCGTGTAGACCTTACCATGATTACAATCATATTCATTTAATGATTACTAACACAACATAACATGCTTAATATGATTGTGAGAATTAATTCTACATCATGCCTTTCATTATAATAGCCTACTTATCATGATTTAAAGTGGGGATAACAAAGCATCACTTCACTTACATGTCAATTTTTAGAGATCATTGGCTTATAGAACAATAATAAACACACAATGAACCTCAAAAATTACCTAAATAAGAGTTCTCTTCAAATGATAGCACAAAGGTATCAAGGTTTTGAGAGGATAGTTCAAATTATCTTTAGATGAAAGTCTCAAAATTTTTTTGATGCTCTCTGCTTTATGCGTGTGATCAACAAGACAATAATTTTCAGCCTCCTCTTCTCTTTGGTTAAAGAGAAGTATTTATACTTAGGACTTTTTAGGTTTTCTTTTTATTTTTTCATCTAGAAAGGAGTCCTAATCCCAACAGGATTTTGGCTCCTGGATTGAATAAGAGAATTTTGCCTCTGGAAAGGCTTCTTCCATTGGTAAGTCCATGCAGACTTGTTCATACTAGTTCGTATGGACTAAGCTTTAATATGTTGGTTCGTGAGCTTTATGGGCTGGGGTTTAGCCTTGTGTTTCTAGTTAGTCCATGCAGACATTATCTAATAGGTCTGTGTAGACCTATCTCTTGAAGGCTTTATGCTATTGAGAGTCAAACTCTAGCTATCATCATAGGTTAAGGGTCAGCTATCCATAGTTGCCCCCACTTTGGTGTGTGTTGTGTATCAACAGTGCATATCAAAGGATTTGAGTCAAGGATACTTACCTATTAGCTTCTTTTGCTTAGACCATTACTGAGTGGGTTTGATATAGATTTTGGATTAGCTTATGAGGCTCAACCCAAAACATTGGATTGGCTTGTGAGGTTAAACTCAAAAAAACGGATTGGCTTATGAGGCTGAACCTGAAACAATGGATTGGCTTGTGAGGCTAAACCCTAAATAGCAAATTGAACTTAGAGTTAATCCAAAGATAGTGGATTGAACTCAGGGTTGATCCTTAGTGGTGGATTAAACTCTAAATTGATCCTATAAAAATAAAATGTCAATTAGATTGTGAAAAGTTGTTATGGCATGAGTTTGGCCTTTGAGAGGTACTCTTTTTTTTTTTGAAACTTGGTGGTCATAAGTCCATGTAGATGTAGTTGACTAGGGTCTATATAGACAAAGTTGAAAGAGGTCCGTGCGAATGAAATGGAGGGCAACTCATATGGATGGGGCAAAATAAAGTCTACATAGAATTTACTCAGATGACGTCATGCAAACTTACGATGCTAAGGTCCGCGGGGACATAGTGCGACAGAGTTATAACCATTCATTTCCCCCTCTTTTCTCATTTGCAACCTTTTAAGTTTCTCTTATCCATTGTTTTTCTCTTAAGTAGAAGACTTTTCTGATGGCTTCTCACATTGCTAGTGCCTCTCACTCATCCTCCACTAGTGAGAGTGAAGGGACTTTGATAGTCCTCCTTATTTCGACAAACATGGGGACTTACTCTTTTCCTCCTCTATTAAAAAATGTTTCCATTCTGACTCCAGTAGTTTTTGTGCCATCTACTACCATCAACTATCCCTAAAATGCAGCTCTGGTGAATGGATTTGTGTTTGGTGACCCGATCTCTCTTTTGGCGAATTTGACACACCATGCCTACTTAGAGGTCTACCCTCAGGTGTGTTTTCTTCCCCTTATATGCCTTATTGTAGTTTTGATTAGATTTTCCTTCGTTTTTCTATCGTAAAAACTTTTCTAGTTTAATAAGTTCATGCGGACCTAGTTTGCTAGGGCATAGTTGGTTTGTGTGAACTTTGTCTTTAAATTGTTGTTTCCTGTGTATTAGAATGTCTTGTGTGGTTATTTTGCATGCGCTAGTTTACGAAGTCCATATAGACTTATGGATAACCATTATACATGCAGACGTATGCCTATTTATGAATGTAGTTCGTGCAGAAATATGCTTGCTTCTGAATGTGGTACTTGTGGATGCTTTCTTGCTTATGAATGTGGTTTGTGTAGATGCTTGCCTACTTGTTCTTTCATGGTCTGTGTGAACCTATTTTCAAAATGCTAGTTCGTGTAGACCTTATTGCTTTTTGTTTCTTTTGCAAACATGCCTCAAGTGTCGGGTACTCTTTCTAGACCTCAACAGTGGTACTCTACCATGCCAGTGTCAGTGAAGAATAGGGTTCGAGCTACTAGCTTCTAGACATTTTTGGACCTTTTCATTGGCAAAGACTTGTGTTGTGACTTGCAAGCTCTGAGGGCCTTGCTGGACAGGTGGATGGACACCACATATACCTTCTATTTACCCTTTTGAGAGATAACCATAACTTCTTTTGACTGGGCCTTTATCACTGGGGTGCCTTGCACGAGACATGTCATTACTTTTGATGCTTACTACCACCACCCTTTCTTGAGGCTATAAGAAGTGAGAGAGCTACTGGGTTTCATTCCCTAAGATAGAGCCAAAAGCATCTGATGCACTAATTTGCAGGAGAAGTGGTGGGATAAAGCCCCTTTTGAGCCAATTAGAGATTGATTAATATACCCACTGCTTCATCCTCTACTTGTTAGGCACCACCCTCTTTGCCAATGCAAATGGCACAGTAAGGTGGAGCTTTCTCCCTATTTTGGAGGAGGTTGATAAGATTGGTGGCTGGAACTAGTGTTGCTCCTTCATTGGGTGGATGTTTAGGAGTGTAGACATGTCTATTCGGACTAAAAAAAGCCATAAGTTTGTCTAAGGCTTTATGTTGGGCGTGTTGGTAAATGACTCACGCTTATTATTTTACATTTCTTTAAAGCCTCTTCAAGATTTTGTTGTGTTTTGTTGTTTCAGGTATGGGCTTATGAGCTTCACTTGTTAGCTTGTCCTTGTGAACTAGGCATGCCTTGCCACTACCTAGTGATGGATACATGGGTTTAACCATATTCGGGTCCTTGGAATATGGCTTTCTTGATACAGCAGCGTCATTACCTCAGTTCTAGGGTCTGGACCGATGTAAGTATCTCCTGCATATGAAATGAAAGTTCTTTGTTAGCCGCTTAACCATATGTAACTAATACTTACCTGTGAAGGTCGACTTTGCTTGGTGGTTCTTTCCTATCAAGGAATTACCAACTTCCTTATGCTTTATTAGAGAATTATCTTCCCCTCACCTTCTACTAACTACTCTAGAGGCCTACTCCTAGTTCTTCGGAGAGAGGATTGTAAACTACCACATAGGGCTTGAT
The DNA here is from genome assembly GCA_948208565.1 of Hura crepitans. Taxonomy (NCBI): domain Eukaryota; kingdom Viridiplantae; phylum Streptophyta; class Magnoliopsida; order Malpighiales; family Euphorbiaceae; genus Hura; species Hura crepitans. Next base: position 3,886 of record CANXYI010983677.1, read on the forward strand.
GCTTGCCTCATTCCTCAGAATCCTTCTAACTTGATGCTATTCGGGAGGAACATAGATGACTTAATGTCTGTGCAGAGCATGACAGTGGGGATTCCTGGGGCAACGATAATAGAGGATAGTGTAGAGAGCTATAATTCTTGGGCCTCTACTCACTTGCTTTCTTAGGTCCCTTATACATTAAGACCTTCTCCATCTCAAGTGAGTTTCTTAACTTTTGATTCATTTTAGAGATATTTCCTAACTTTGTGAGTTGTATTGTTGCAACACCCCAAACCCATTTCTATCTGAAAAAGGCAAGGTGTGCCACTTCCCGTTGAGGTCACCCATCCTTGAATTTCCCTAGGGGACTTTCGTTTAACTTCTATCCAAGTTTGACCAAACATGCCCTTATTCCATTTTAGAGTATTTATGTCCTTATTACAGCTTATTTTAGTCTGTTAAAACTCTTAATTGACACTATCAGATAGCTATAGAAAATCGAGCAGCATAATGGCTGCCCGAGTAATAAACCCTAATTAAACTAGTAAAAAAGAACACTTCTAATTTCATACTTAAATCACATCCCCCCTTTTGGACCCTCTGGTCCTCCAGATCACAACAATCATCAATTGATCCACAAGTTATCAGCAATATACACATTTCATAGGTCACAAGGTCATAGACCCATCAATACATAATCATGTATAAACAGATTTATATTACTATGCAAAACTATACATAGATATCAGGTTCAATTAATAGACACCCTATAACCCACAACATCTCTATATACATGTGTGTGTCTATGCAAAACTCCAAAAAGAAAGGCAAAAAGTACTAAAGACTCGACAACAGCTACAGTGAAGTTGTTTGGTGCTGACCGTCACTCCATTGACTGCCTATGCATTGGAACTTTGACACATTGAGTATGAAACTTAATGGTGGAATAAGCCAAATAAATATGTCTATCATTACATGTAACAGTCAATGTACATCATGTTCATCGTAACTCCTCCAAGTCCAGTATACTTTTAAAATATGTTATTCAAATATATTATCAATTTAGGTTATTATTATTAAAGGCCCATATAGACAGATAGCTCTTTAAAACATCGAATAGTGAGACTATCCTATGCAGTGGCCAACTTTTAGGACCTAGGTAGTTGCACCTACTTTGCCCGATAGCAGGGATTAGTCTATAAACCTCTTAATACCAGACTGGTAGATAGCAGGAGTCAGTTCGGGGACCTCTCAATATCTGTAAATCACATCACAATCATCTTAAGTGGATAAAAGGGATCAGTCCCGTAGGATCTCCCAATATCTACAAATAGATAAAGGAGTAGCAGGGATCAACCCAGGTGGACCTTCCAATACCCTACTGCGCAATGTTTATGTCAAAACCTCGATGGCTGCACCCACCACAACCAACACATAGTAGTGGCCCTAGAAGGACCAAGCTGCCTAGCAACTACTAACTCCCTAATTGACCGGTCAACCCATTTAGTAGGTGTCTAATTGATGGGCCAATAAGATACTTAAACTATAAACCTTGACATTTCTAATTCACAAGTCTAATTTTACCATTTAGTTACATGTTAAGACAAAATGCACTCAATTTTCCATAACTTTGCCGCATTGTCGCAAAGTTACTATTCATGTGGTAAGTTTTCACAACTGACACTATTTATTTAGTCATTTTTGCATTTTAAGCCCTTCTCATACCAACACATACCAATTTCAATTTTCCTTATTTTCTTTACCCATTCTCTTATAAACTTTAGCTACACCATTAGGTACCAAGTCATGCCTTAATATATACATTTGTGCCATTTTACCAACCGTTACACTATATCACCATTATGGTACCAAATCATCCCAATTTCACACCAAATGTGTTACTATCCTCACTTGAAATGCCATAACCATCATTATACCCATTATGGCCTATAAGGCATACATTTCGACCAAGCATGCAATCCACACATACGCATGTATTTCTTTCTAAATGATTATGCAAAATCTATTATTTTAATGCCATTAGCCACTTTGTAACATCAATTCACTAAATGTCCATGCATACACCTAAGATTATAAAGTTCCATATAAGGAATTTACACCTAAATGAGGCATACACATATGACATATCAAATTTAACTTATTCCACATACCTAGGCTGTGAGAACACCACTTTTGTGCTTGTCTCTTTAGGTTTCCTCACTTGTATGTGCCACCCCTAAACATACACAATTTTTACCTTAGAAAAATTTTCAAAAATCACCTAAAGCTCCAAATGAAAATCTAAAACTATAGGAATTCTTAGAATACTCTAATCTATCTACAGCAAAAATAAAAAGTGGAATTGGAACACTTACACACAATTTGGTCACTATTCACACACGTGATGAATCTCCCAAATTGAGCTCTTTTCCTCAATTTTCTTAGTGGAATTGATGTCTATGAATAATGGTGGTTTATTTTATTATAATTTTGTGAAGTTTGGAGGAGAGAGGAGAGAGAAAATGAAGAAATTTAAGGGAGAAAATGGTGGAATGGTGTTGGCTTTGTGAGCTTCTCCAAGGTTGAAGATGACTTTGGCACATATGAGGAGGTTCACATGTGTAACCCCTTAAGTATGAAGGCTTGGTGGCATAAAATTAGCACACATGGCCATCTAATGGCTAAAATTCATTTTATGTCATTTTTAGCTTTGAAAATTCACGAAAAATTCTTTGGGCCTCCAAAAATTCTCATTTTTGTTTTAAAAATCCTCAATTAGTGTAACTAGGGTCCACATAAAATTTCAAGTCAAAATTCAATAGTTGACTTTTGGCACTATTCACTTGCTAGAATAAAATATTTAGAAAAAATATCTATCGACCATAGAAAATTATAATTCCTCCTCCATCATACTGAGTGGAATTTTTGAGGTTCAAGGTGTGGTATTTTTGAGTTAGTTCGGGCACATCCCTAGGCTATCCCGGTCGGACCTCATTTTATCTCCTCATCCATTAGTTCTTGACCTAAAATAATTTCTTAGTTCTACTATATTTTTTAATTCATTTGTTTTCCCTATTTTTAGCCCCATCAAAGTTTTATGCCAATATGCCAGTCATTAGACTCATAATGATGCCTCGCACAGTGGGGAACATCACTCAGGCCTAGAAGGTATTGTTCATAAGACCTTGACAACGGGCGTTACAATTCTTCCCCTCTTAAGAAATTTTGTCCTCAAAATTACCTGTGGTAAAAAGGTGAGGAAACTGCATCCACATAAGCTCTTCACTTTCCCACATTGCCTTAGTTGTGTTATGGTGCCTCCATAACACCTTCACCAGTGGAAATGTCTTATTCCTTAGTTACTTCATTTCCTTATCTAGGATCTACACTAGTTCTTCCTCATATGTCAAATATACTTGTATTTCTTTAGCAGCTATCACATGTGATGGATCTGACCGATATCACCTCAACATTAATACATGAAAGACATCATGTATCTACTGCAAATCAGGTGGTAAGGCAAGTCTGTATGCCAAAGGATCCACTTTTTCTATGATCTCATAGGGTCCAATAAATCTGGGGCTAAGCTTACCCTTCTTGCTAAATCAAAGTATCTTCTTCCATGGCGATACTTTCAAAAACACTCGATCCCCAACTTCATATTCAATGTCACACCATTTCAAGTCTGCATAAGATTTATGTCGATCTGAGGTAGCTTTCAACATTTCTATAATAACCTTCACTTTCTCCTCAGCATCTCAAATCAAATCAGATCCCACAATTCTACCTTCTCCCACTTCACTCCAATAGAGAGGAGTTCTGCATCAGTGACCATACAAGGCTTTATATGGTGCCATGCCTAAACTAGCCTGGTGGCTATTATTGCATGCAAATTCAGCTAATGCTAGATACTAGTCCTAATTACCTTTAAATTCGATGGCATAACTTCTCAACATATCTTTTAACACTTGAATTACTCTATCTGATTGGCCATCTATCTGAGGATAGAATGTTATACTATATGTCAATCGAGTACCCAAAGCATCCTACAACTTCTTCCAAACCTAGAAGTGAATCTTGGGTCCCAATATGAGATTATGGTTGTTGGCACTCTTGTAACCTCACAATCTCATTAAAGTATAATTTGGCCAACCTCTCTAAAGAATAGTCCATCCTGACTAGTATGAAATAAGCTATCTTCATCAGTTGATCCACGATCACCTAAATAACATCACATTTACTCCTAGTCATAGGCAATCCCATGATAAAATCCATGGTGATCTTCTCCCATTTCCATTCTGGAATTGCAATCGGGTGTAGCAATCCATAAAGAACCTGGTGTTCTACCTTCACTTGTTGACAAGTCAAACAATGAGCCACATATTTAGTTACCTCATGCTTCATTCCTAGCCACCAATAATGAGGCTTCAACCCAAAGTGCATCTTTGTACCTCCTGGATGTATGGAGTATGGAGCCTCGTGAGCTTTCTTCAAAATTTACAATCTCAACTTATCTACATCAGGTACACATAGCCTATTATGGTAGTATAGGCTTTCATCATCCCTTAACTCGAAGCCTATAACCTTTCCCTCTTTAACTTTGCTCACAGTCTGCACTAAGTGAGTATCTCTCAACTGAGCCTCTTTCACTTGCTACCTAAAATCAGCCTTGACTTGCAATTCAGCCAACACAACACCTTTTGTTGTGTACTTTACTTGAGCATACATCAATCTCAGCGTAGCTATCATCTTCCAGCTCAAAGCATCTATAACTATATTTGCCTTTCCCAGATGATAGTCAATCAAGTAGTCATAATCCTTGACCAACTCCATCCAGTGTTGCTGTCTCAAATTCAACTCCTTTTATATAGGCGAATACTTTAAACTCTTATGATCATGTAGCTATAACATTTCTCTCTATAAAGGTAGTGTCTTCACACTTTCAATGCAAAGACAATTGCAGGGAACTCTAAGTTGTGTGTGGGATAATTCCTTTCATGAGTCTTCAGCTATCTGGAGGCATAAGCAATCATCTTTCCCTCCTGCATCAACACCCAACCAAGTTCATTATATGAAGCATCATTGTAGATCACATACTCTTTACCCTGTTCTAGTTGAGTAAGGTAGGAGCTTCTATCAGTATCCACTTTAATTGATTAAAACTAGTTTGGCACTTGTCATCCCATTCAAACTTCATATCTTTTCTTGTCAACCTTGTCAGTGGAGCAGTAGTCATCAAGAAACCTTTTACAAATCTACGATAATAACTTGCCAATCTTAGGAAGCTTTAGATCTCAGTCACATTCCTAGAAGGATTCTACTCCAATATCGCCTTAACCTTACTTGGGTCCACCTTGATACCTTCAGCTGAAGCAATGTGACCTAAGAAAGCTACTTCTTCTAACTAGAACTCACATTTACTTAGCTTGGCATACAACTACCTCTCTTTCAATGTCTATAACACAATATGGAGGTGTTGTTCATGTTCCTCCCGTGTTCTAGAATACACTAAGATGTCATCAATAAATACAACCATGAACTAATCTAAGTATGGCTTGAAAACTCTGTTCATTAAGTCCATAAAGGCTGCTGGGGCATTAGTGAGCCAAAATGGCATCACTAAAAACTCATAATGCCTGTAGCGTGTCTTGAAAGCAGTCTTAGGAATATTTCCTACCTTGATCCGCAACTAATGGTACCCTGACCTCAAATCTATCTTGGAAAAGACATTGGCACCCCGTAACTAATCAAAAAGATCATTGATCCTAGGTAATGGATACCTATTCTTAATTGTCACCCTATTCAGTTGCCTATATTCAATACACAATCGGAGTAATCCATCCTTCTTCTTCACAAATAACACAGGAGCTCCTCAAGGAGAGACACTAGGCTTGATGAAGCCTTTATCTAACAACTCTTACAATTGCACTTTCAATTCTTTCAATTATGCTGAAGCCATCCTATAAGGAGTAATTGATATTGAGTTTCACACCGGGATAAGTGTCAATTTAAAAGTCTAACTCCTAATGTGGCGGCAATCTTAGCAACTCATTTGGAAACACGTTAGGAAAATCAAACACAATAGGTATCTGATCCAAGCTAGGGGTCTAAACACTAGTATCTACCATTGAGGCTCAAAAAGCATCACATACTTTCCGTATGAGTCTCTTGGCTATTATAGCAAAAATCACATTATGCAGGGAGTCTCTATTACCCATAACAATCGCCTTTTGCCCATCTTGGGTCTATAGACTCAACCTCTTCTTCTCACAATTAATAACTGCTTGATGCTCTGACAGCTAGTCCATACCCAGTATAACATCAAACTCATAGAAGGTAACTGTATCAGATATGTTGGGAAGGTCTGATCATGGATCATCAGAGGATAGTGTTTATAAACAGTGTTCACTATCACACTCTGACCTATCGGATTGCTCACTTAAATATCTAGATCTATAGGTTCTAGTTCAAGACCTTTATCTTTAGCTTGTGTGGTGCATATGTAAGAGTGCGTGGATCTAAGATCTATCAAACCTAGTACAGAAATATTAAGTAGAGAAAATATACTAGCTATGACATCTAGAGCCTCCGCTTCCTCTCGGAATGATGGCATGCTATCGTGCTAGAGCTCTGGCCTCGGATCTACCCCTCTGACTGGTGGTAGCTTGCTCCTATCTTGGTGGTATCAGAGGTCTACTAGCTAGAGTTGTAACTGAGGCCTGTGTCTAAAATGCCTCTAATAGCCTCTGGGGGCATTCTCTCTAGTAATGGTCTCGGGCTCCACAGATAAAGCATTCACCCCTCCGATATTGCCAACACTAGCCTTAATGCTTCCTCTAGCAACTCTTACACATTGGTGGTGCATTCCTAGTAGAGGACACGGGTGCATTGGAAGCCTATTGTGATGAAGGTGGTCGAGGTCTAGAAGAATACCTTTAAGCAGTCCTCTGTGATGGGACCTACCTTTATAACTATTAGCCTTGTTGCCTTTGGGACTGCTAACCCTACTAAAAATCCCTCGGCTTCTTGCTCTCACCTAGAGCTAAACTGGTTTGGCTTGTTGTGAAAGGCCTCTTCCTCTAAAATAATTCCCTCTTCTTTTTTAACACTTTTTCCATATCATAGACTGTTGCATTCTTTGAGGCCGAGATTTGCATTCTTATCTCCACATTGAGGCCTTTTTTGAACCTTTTGCACTTCTTCTCATCATTCGATAGGAACTTAGCTACATACTAGCTCAAACGGTCAAAGTTTTTCTCTTACTCTAAAATTGACTTTTGCTCTACTTCAGGTCGAAAAACTTTTATCTCTTCTTGTCATTATAAGAGTCGGGAATATACCTTTTCTTAAACTCCTTTAGAAAGAAGTCCCAAGTCAACTTAGCAGCTATCCTTCTCCTCTTCAGTCTCTCACACCAATGATAAACTTCTTTTTAAAGCAGAGATGTAGCACATTTTAGATGTTCTCCCTCAGGATATTCTAGTTCCTCTAATATCTTGGTGGTTTGCTCAAACCAATATTTTGCTTTTACTGCGTCATCCTCCCTAGAACCAAGGAAATCTTTCTGACCTGCTCTAAATATGTCTTTTATGGGACTAAAGGAGCTAGTGGAGGTGGAGGAGCAACAACAATTGGCACTAGAGCTGGTTTTAGGGCTAGTGCTGCAGTATGTCTTAGCAAGTTTATAATTTGCTACATCAATACAGGTGAAGCCTATACCTAAGGCTGAGGCTAAGGCTGAGGTGGTAGCTATTAGGCAGCATCACTTAGCTCTATAGTGGCTGCACTTAGCTCTATTCCATGTATAGTGGTCGGTGTATGACTAGCAACCTTTTTGCCTCGCTCAGGTGGGGTACGCTCACTCATCGTGTATAACAATACTAGAAATAATCGTCAGCATCAGACAGTGTAGCTTAACTCAGAATAACACCCTAGACTTATGCACTCATGTATAAGACACCTAAGAATGCCTAAACCTACTTTGATACCACTAAATGTAACACCCCTACCCATTTCTACCTGAAACAAGCAAGGTATGCCACTTCCCGTTGAGGTCACCCATCCTTGGATTTCCCTAAGGGCCTTTAATTTAACTTGTACCCAAGTTTGACCAAACATGCCTTTATTCCATTTCAGAGTATTTATGTCCTTATTACATCTTATTTTAGTTTATTAAAACTTTTAATTGACACTATCAGATAGTTATAAAAAATCGGACAGTATAACGGCTGCTTGGGCAATAAACCCCAATTAAACCTGCAGAAAAGAACACTTCTAATTTCTTACTTCAATCATATCCCCTTTTTTAGACCCTCTGGTCCTTTAGATCACAACAACCATCAACCATTCCACAAGTCATCAACAATATACACATTTCATAGGTCACAGGGTCATAGACCCATCAGCACATAATCATGCATAAACAGCTTTATATTACTATGCAAAACTATACATACATATTAGGTTCAGTCAATAGACACCCCATAACCCACAACATCTCTATATAAATGAGTGCATCTATACAAAATTCCAAAAAGAAAGATAAAAAATACCAAAAGACTCGACAACAACTATACTGATGATGTCTAGTGGTAACCGTCGCTCTGTCGACTGCCTATACATCAAAATATCGATATGCTGAGTATGAAACTCAGTGGTGGAATAAGCCAAATAAAATATGTATATCATGCATACAAGCAACATGCAATAGTCAATGTACATCATGTTCATCCTAACTCTTCTAAGTCCAGTGTACTTTTAAATTATGTTATTGAAATATATTATCAGTCCAAGTTATTATTATTAAAGGCCCATGATAGACAGATAAATATTTAAAACACTGGATAGTGAGACTCTCCTATGCAGTGGCCTACTTGTAGGACCTAAGTAGCTGCATCTACCTCACTTGATAGTAGGGATCAGTCCATCGACATCCTAGTACTAGACTGGTAGATAGTAGGGATCAATTTAGGGACCTCCCAATATCTGAAAATCACATCACAATCATCTCAGGTGGATAGCAGGGATCAGCCCGGTAGGACCTCCTAATATCCACAAATAGATAAATGTGTAGCAAGGATTAGCCCAGGTGGACCTCCTAATACCCTACTGTGCAGGGTTCATGTCAGAACCTCAGCGGCTACTCCCGCCACAACTAACACACAGTAGTGGCCCCAGAAGGACCAAGCTGCCTAGCAACTGCTACCTCCTCAGTTAACTGGTCAACCCATCCAGTAGGTGTCTAACTGATGGGCTAATAACAAACTTAAACTGTAAATCTTGACATTTCTAATTCACAAGTCTAATTTTACCATTTAGTTATGTGTTAAGGCAAAATGCACTCAATTTTCCATAACTTTGCCCACTGTTGCAAAGTTACTATTCATATGGTAAGTTTTCGCAAATGACACTATTCATTTAGTCATTTTTGCATTTTAAGCCCTTCTCATACCAACACATACCAAGTTCAATTTTCCTTATTTTCTTTACCCATTCACTTAAAAACTTTAGCTACACCACTAAGTACCAAGTCATGCCTGAATATACACATTTGTGCCATATTACCAACCGTTACACCATATCACCATTATGGTACCAAATCATCCCAATTTCACACCAAATGTGTTACTATCCTCACTTGAAATGCCATGACCATCACTATACCCATTATGGCCTATAAGGCATACATTTCGACCAAGCATGCAATCCACACATACACATGCATTTCTTTCCAAATGATTATGCAAAATCTATTATTTCAATGCCATTATCCACTTTATAACATCAATTCACTAAATGTCCATGCATACACTTAAGATGATAAAGTTCCATACAAGGTATTTACACCTAAATAAGCATACACATATGACATATCAAATTTAACTTATTCCATATACTTAGGGTGTGAGAACACCCTTTTCTCCACCACTTTGTGCTTGTCTCTTTGGGTTTCCTCACTTGTATGTGCCACCCTTAAACATACACAATTTTCACCTTAGAAAAATTTTCAAAAATCACCTATAGCTCTAAATGAAAATATAAAACTATAGGAATTCTTAGCATACTCTAATCTATCTATACCAAAAATAAAAAGTGGAATTGGAACACTCATGCACATTTTGGTCACTATTCACACGAGTGGTGAATCTCCCAAATTGAGCTCTTTTCCTCAATTTTCTTGGTGCAATTGATGTCTATGAATGATGGAGGTTTATTTTCCTATAATTTTTATGAAGTTTAAAGGAGAAAGGAGAGAGAAAATGAAGAAATTTAGGGGAGAAAATGGTGGAATGGCATCGGCTTTGTGAGGTTTTCCAAGGTTAAAGATGACTTTAGCACATGTGAGGAGGTTCACTTGTGTAACCCCTTAAGTATGAAGGCTTAGTGGCATAAAATTAGGACACATGGCCATCTAATGGCTAAAATTCGTTTTATGTCACTTTTAGCTTTAAAAATTCACAAAAAATTCTCTGAGCCTCTAAAAATTCTCATTCT
>CANXYI010983689.1:0-10128 GCA_948208565.1 Hura crepitans
TTTTGATTACAAGTAAATTTCATAATAAGTCAATTAGATCATGATATTTTAATAAGGTAGGCCATTAATTTCAATCACATTATTATATTCAATTAAGTAAAGTCCAACTAAATATAAATAAATTATTATCTTTCATAAAGATGGGTTCTTTTATAAATATTTTATTTACTATGTAAATATAAATCATAATTCGTACTTAGTTAAAATTATGAAAAATCCAAATTAGTATTTATTTGTAAACAATATGCCTTATTTGGTAAAAATTAATGGACGTGATAAAAAAAATTTATTACTCAAAACCAGAGTAAATATTGATTCTAAAGAATTAATAAATTTTATAAATTATTAAAGATGAATAAGTCAGTATTGACTTAGTTAATTAATAGAAAAAATTAATTTAAGTTAAACGAAAAATAGTATCACGTTAAGTTATCATATTTAAATCAATAAATTGCTCTATAAAAATAGAAATTCTACGAGTCATATAAATTATTTTGCAAGGATATATATTATAAATCAAAATGTTACAAATTTCAAAATGAAAGATATTACATTAAAATATATAGATGTAAAAATTCCCAATTGGAGTCGGTATCAATTCCTCAAATTAAAAATTCATTAATTTTAGTAGGAGTCAATATTGACTATAAAGCTTGTTATTTATTAATAACTAGTATGACCAAGTACTATCAAAAAAGTGAGAACTGTATCACAACATGACATACCTTAATATAAAGACGAAATGGGTGCCTAACACCTTCTCCACGCATATAAAAATCTCAAAACCCAAAATTCATTTTAGTGTCCAATTACACTTACCTTAATTGGTGGCGACTCCTAATTTGCTACCTAAAGAGGGTCAGGTATAATTGGTGACTCCACTAAGGACATTGTTTTGTGAGTCTATATGTTGTGTATGATATATGTTGATTGATTATTGTTCGCATATTATATGTTTAGCATGAAAATTAAAACTTGATAAATTGGCACAATCTTGCACACACCACATCGAATTAGAATTGACTTTTCACCCATTTTTAGACCTAGGATGAGAATGAAGTAGGGATATAGTTGAGCGAAACTTGGCGTTAGGCCATGAAAAATTCTCAACCAAGCCATCCATTTGTCAGTAGTGATGTGATGGAATCTCCACTAGTTTGGTATCGATGATAGTGAGATGACCAAAGGTTTAGAACCTGAAGCCACAATGCATACTTTCCTACCTATAGAATAGAACTCAAACTCACCTAATAAAGTTATAGATACCTACCTAGTCTTATGAAAAATGATGAGCCTTAGTAACTCCTCTCCTATAGATTTTTGTTACATTTCCACACGTATACTTATTAATTATATATTCTTTTTTGTTTTGTTTTCATCTCTCTTGTTATTGCTTTAATTCATTATTATGTACAAAAAAATTACAAAAGAGAGTCAGCATTAACTCGAATATATTAAACTTTCTTTATTATTGCTATCAATAATGATATGCGATATGTTGAATAAAATAGATTGTTTACATTGATGCCAACAGATAAAAAATGTAACTAACTCAAATTCCCTATCAATTTTATTTTCCAATTTCATAATTAATTCTCACATTAGCATTTTGTAGGCCCTTCTAAATATCCATACTTTTTATGTAAAATTGCCACATGCATGAAAATACAACATTACATTATAAAAACTTTCAAAAACAAAAATCATGTAATCACATTTTCAAATTCATGCATATTTTGTAGATATTAAGCATACTCATTCATTTCTAAAGAAAATAAATGCATACCTTTAAAGAAAAAAGAGAATCATTAAAGGAAGCAATTTTTGGATAATAGAATGTCACTTGAAAGACATGTTTCTTTTAACCCTTTTTACAAAACTTGACCAAGGTTTAAGCACAGAGAAAATCAATTCCAAGAAGAAATCAGATAACAAACCAAGGAAACAAGGGAGGAACTCATAGAAGTATTGAAAATCCTTAAAACAAAAAGCTCAACTCAATAATCATTTGTCCTGCCAAATCCCACAATTACACTAAGTCATTTGAATACAAGCTCTATCCACCCTCAAAAGGAACCTAGAACCTATTCTATGGTTCTCGTAACCAAATTCCTAACCAAGTTCCATGATTTGCTTTTGTTACTTGAAGTCAAGAGGATGAGTTTACCAATTGCCATACCAAGGATGGACCAATGGATAAGTTGAACAATCAATTGTGCAACTTTGAATTAACTCCTATTGTTCCACCCAGGATTAAAATCCTTAAGCATGAAAAATATGATGGATTCACATGTCCTTATAAGCATCCAATACACTTCTATAATAAAATGGCCCTACTAGTGAAAGATAAAGAACTTATAGTCTGTCTTTTCCTTGAAAGTTTGATTGACTGAGCACTAAGCCAGTACATGCAATTAGACAAAACCAATATCAAAAAGTGGAGAGAGCCGGCTAGGGTTTTTATGAGACATTCAACCAAATTTTGGATTGAGTATTAATAAGTAAGGCAATTCAAGAAACGAAGAAGGAGACAGAGACCTTTACTGATTATGTTCAAAGAGAGACCTAGCAAATAGATGTAACCCTCCATTAATATAAGGTGATATTATTCAAATTTTCATGAGCACCTTAGAGTCACCGTTTCATAAACCTACGGCTTCCAACATGCTTACTAGTTTTAAAGATTTAGAATCATTAGTGGAATCCATTGAACGAAACTTCAAGAAAGGAAAGAGGAAAGATGAAGAAGGAGAAAGTGATAATAAAGGCGAGAATAGAAAGCAAAGCAAAGAGACGAAGCAAGTAATGCCAAATGTTTATCACTTTCTCCTTTTTCTTCTTTCCTCTTTCCTTTCTTGAAGTTTCGTTCAACAAATTCCACCGATGATTCTAAATCTTTAAAACTAATGAGCATGTTGGAAGCCATAGGTTCATGAAAGGGTAATAATAATGTTTTGAAAATATAACAAGATTGAATTAGGATATATGGATTCGAAAATACCTATTTGTAAAAAAAATGGTCAAATTCTTCACCAGCTGCCTGTTAGAACTTTGTAAGGGCAATAAAGCAAGTTCAAATGCCTCATGACATTGTCCTTTAAATTCCCAATGAAGGAAATTCGATACACGTGATAATGTTGCCATGCAATATTGAGTTTACATATCATGCAAAAGAACTAGAAATAATATTGTGCAATGTGATGGAAATGTCAACTACGTCGAATCACATCCTCATCTCCAAATACATTAGAAATAAATTAGCTCATAAGTCAAAAAAATTCAAAAATTGTATAATTTTCACAAGTCACACTAGCTTGTGGAAGAAAAAAGGATTATATAAGAAAAACCATTTGGAACTAAGGATGATAAGGATCAATTAAAGCATCCAAAGATCAAAGAAAAAAATAAAAATAAAATAAAAATAAAAAATAAAAATAAAAAGGGAAAAATAAAAAAAAGAATGTGAAAGAAGAATATGAAGAAAAAGAAAAATGAAAAAGAAGAAAAAAAAAGTAAAGAGAAAAGAAAAAATGGAAAGGAAAAATGAATTATTTGATTAACTTTAAGCATAAACATACATGCTTAAGCCAAATAAAAGAAAACTGGTTGATCAAGAAAGAGATTGTGCCCATGCCAATATAAGAATATAGAGTACATATCACGAAACTAATAAGGAGTAAGCTAGATAAAGTTAGGTTGATATAATGATGTAGAATATATGAGGATAATAAGAATAAGCAAGAGAAAGCTAGGCCAATCAATAAGGAGAATGTACTGTTTAGGCAAGAGAAAGTTGAGCCAATCAATAACGAGAATGTGCCCAGGCTGACATAAATGTACAAAGAATTAATAGGAGTGATTTGGCATATCATTAAAGACACGTGCTTAGGTTTACGTAAAGATGTGAACGATGGTAAATTAGATAAAAAAAAATGGTCAATTAGACTCCTCCAAAGGGACATGAAAAATGCAAAATTGATGAATTTTTATTAGGATGGTGACTAAACAACTTTGCCATAAGCAAGCAAAGAGGTCAAAGAAAATTAAAGTTTTGACAAATAACATTCTCATGTGAAAGCTTATGAATAAGGACACATAGCATTTTTAAAAAAGGAATGATAGACTTGTCAGTGTTTATTGAAGGAATGTCTTATTGAGGAATTGAAAGTTCCAAAATACAGTTTAATGATTTTGTGAACCAAATTCTTCTCCAAAGGGGAAAATTAGTTATAATACAAACTAATAATGAGAGGTTGAAGAAAGATGGCATTAGTTCAAGAAATATCTCAAATTTTTGAGGAATTTTTAGAGAAACGGGATCTTAGCCAATCAATACAAGCAAAATGAAATGAAATAATCCTATTCATGGTTGTTAATTTTCCCAAAATATTATTATTATCTAAATATGTTCATTCTCCCAAATCAAATAAACAATTTTTTTTAGAACAATAACTTAAACCTTAAAAAAACTCCAAATAAAAGTTATCCTACTCTAAATTATTTATGAACCTTTTATTGTATGCATTATATCAATACAATGCTTAAATATGATATGGAAATTCTTCTTTGAATTTGCGCTAAGAGTTATTCTTAAAAGAAGTTAAACTAGAAATAAAGGGGGGCAATGTTCGATGTTTTCTAATAAATATCTTAGAGATAATGATAAGAATATTAATACTTTATGAAATTCTTCTAGGAACCATGATAATTGATCAAAGGAAGCAGATCTTCAAAAGTTTAGTTGGCGATGCACAAATCAAGCCTAAATTACTGCCTTGTAATCCAATGGAATTATAAAAAAAAATAACTTATGGCAAATTAAAATTTAACTTGATAAGTGGACCTTATCTTATTTTCGAGGATATCATACCTTTAGCAAATTGTAGATATTTAAGTAATGAAGCTGGTTGGAACGAATAAAGCATTTTACAATACCCAATATAATTCATCCTTAGAATTACATCTCAATTCTAAGGACATCAGGCCTTTAATGAATTGAAGCAATTTAAAGATTGGATCCGACTGAAACAAATAAAGAATTTTATAGCACTCAATACAGCTGATTTATAAAATTGAACCTCTAATCAGAGAAAATCAAGCCTTCAGCAATTTAGAGTTATTTTTTTAAAAATTGTAGAGCACCACTCCCAAGCCAAATTGTAAAGTTTATCCCTCAGTATCTAGGATCTTTAGCCTGAAAACTAGACCCTTTAGGATGGTTAAGCTTCATATTTTCTTAAAAGCCTCTTCCTTAAGAATGCATTTAGACTCAAAAGGTATCTCACCTTTAAAATTATGCCTAAAAGAGCTCAGCATGGTATATTTGGATAGGCCTTAATTCAACTTTAATTTAGAAGAAAGCCAACCAGTGGAAAACCAAAACTGTTGAAAATGAGGCTAACTAACTAGTTTAACAATCATAAATTATTGATAATTTCTTCTCTACCTAATGGAACATTTGGCTAAAAGTTGTATAAGGAGAATTGCATAATACTTGTTGTCAGATAACATGGCATGTGCTGAAAATGTAGAGAAACAAAGAAAATTGAAGCATTGCAATACTTTTGCTACCAATTCACAAGCAAAATGGCCCTAATGATATGGTTGTAGGGAGCTTGCCAAATGCAAATATTCAAAAGTGAGACTCTTTAAAATCCTAATGTCAAGCATTGCCAAATAAGAAAAATAATGAATATTTAGAAAAAAAACCCAGATTATCAAAGATCTCCGTGATTAGAGGCATTTAAAAGTTAAGGAATGGAATGAGTTTGTAAGGTTGTAACTTGGGAAATTATTTTGAATGATTTAAGAAATTTGGGTGCATATAATGAGGAATAAAAGGGCAATTCATAAGGACCAATCGGACTATGTCCATGCATGTTTGATTCTTAAAACCAACCTAGAGGCAAATGCAAAGGATTATTTGACAGGCCGATCAAGAGGCATATTTAAGGGATGATAACTAAATTAGTGCAAAAATAAAAGGTTCCTTCACAACATCTTTTTACCTAATCACTTTCCTTCATGACAGATCATTGTCTTCCTTTAAAATAAGATATTGGTTAGCCTTTGTTAACCAAATGCTTTCAATAAAATGAAAACACATCTTTTTAAAATCCTCGACTTAGTAAGAATGGTTCAAGCAAGAAAATGATTTAGTGACCATTAATTCTTTCCCTCAATGACTAATTCATTTTTATATAAAAAAAGAGAGAAGAAAATTTTCAAATATATTAAGTCTCATTTTTGGTTAGCATACTATGTATTACATCATGCCACTCCTTCCTTCGAAGACAACTTTATTTTAAAATAAAAAGAAGAGAAGATTTTTTTTAAAGTGCATCAAAATTTTAAACATACTGAACATTATATCGCACCATGAGATGTTGGCAAGTAACATGAAAGGCATGATTATTTATGAAAGCTTATGCAATTAGATCTAAATAAAATTCTCATTATCACACACAAGAGCACTAGCTTTCTTTTTTTTTAACATAGAAACATCAATTTAATGCAAATCGTATATTATTAACACACTTCTGCTATACAAAGATTGAAATGTACAATATTCAAGAGACAAAGCAATTAATGTCACTTTTATATTAAAGTCATAGGACACATAATTTCCTTAGTAAAAGAGTAGTCGTTAAAGATACACTTCCATACTTCAAGATCATTAGTATTGATAAACCATTTAATCCTTTAAGTGTCTTATCTAGCATAGGAACCCTACTAACCATTTTAAGCCTTTGTGAAAAACAAATTATTTGAGAGAATATTAGTTATGATCTACTTTTATACCTAAAAACTTTCAGTATTAAAGAGTTTCACACTAAAATTGAAGACACTTGGTTCATTATTTTATTGAAAAAACTCTAAATTACAATAAGTGCAAACCCATTTGATGATAAATCATGATTGTTCTCAGGATGTTTTTGAAGGACTTTCAAAACATATCTTGAAAGAATTCCTAGAGTATCTTCCAAACTTTTATAACAAGTTTTTAAACATAGCCATAATCACCAATATTGTCATTACAATTGACATCTACAGTCTAATGGGAAATTCTTTCAAATATCAAACCATTTGAGTTGTAAAAGTCTTACAAAATTTGAACTTTAATGGTCGAGCCTATAGTTTGAGGGAAGTTCTTTAAAAAAATTGAACCATTTTAGTTGTAGAAGTCTTTGAAAAATCGAACTGTAATGGTCAAGCCTACAGTCTAGTGGAAAGTTCTTTCAAAGGTCGAACTATTTTAGTCACAAAATATCCCTTCAACTTTAATACTCGAGCCTATTTTCTAGTGGAAAGTTCTTTCAAAAATTGACTATCTTAGTTGTAAAAGTCTTTCAAAATTCTAACTTTAATGGTTAAGCCTACAGTAGTGGCAAGTTCTTTCAAAAATCAAACTATTTTAGTTGTAAAAGCCTTTCAAATTCGAACTTTAATGATCGAGCCTACAGTTTAGTGAGAGGTTTTTTCAAAAATTAAACCATTTCAATTACAAAATATCTTTTCAACATTCAATTTATTCTTTGTTTTTGCATACCTCAAATTTCATTAGAAGAATGAAAAAAAGAGGGCAACTATTAATACCCAATTTTATTCGGTTCAAATTAAATAACATTTAAAATTTTAAAATAAAATTTGAACTTGACCTATTCATATAACTATATAACATTAGTAATATTGTTAATATTCCATAATTATTATTAGTACTTTTATTGCTCTAGTTTAAAAAAATTGAGTATCATTGTTATTATTACTCTTTGCTATTTATAATATTTTGTTGTTAATTTTTATTTTTAAAATTAATTCTATATAAAAGAATTACTATTTTTTCCTTTTACTGTATTATTTTCATATTTTAATATTTATTACTAACATAGTTATATTTTTTTAGTTATTGTTTTAATATTAACTGTTGCTATTATAAACATTATGATGTGGTGGTTGTTATTTTCTTTGTGATAATTATTATTAATAATATCATATGCAATTATTACTAATTAATATTATTATATGCTATTAATAATAGTGTTGATCCTAAACAAATATTAGTTAAAGTACAATTCGATATAGATCCAACTCAATTTCAACCTAAGCCCATTTATATTTCAAACAATTCTCGAGTTTGGATCCGCCCAAGTCAAACCCAAGTTACAAATATATATTGATAATGAATAAGAATAAAAAAAAATATAATAAAATGATGATTAATAGAAAAAATAAAAAATATAATAAATATTATGATTGGGCTCAAGGCCTACATACAACTGACATTACAGACTAAGTTTGGATTTGGATAGGCCTAAATTTATTATATACATAATCTCATAATATAAAAATCAAAAATAAAATAAATATGATAATAGGCTTAAATCTAAGCCCATTATTTTACAAACCAAAAGTAGGCAAAATTGGGCCCAAATTGATTAAAAAGGAAAATGAAATTGTGATATCGGGCCTTTCATCCTAGCTCATTTATTACAAGATAGATGGGCCGACCATATTGAGGCCCAAACCAATTACAAAAAAATAATAAAAATAATAATAATAAAGGGCATTAACTTTTGCCTCTAGAGTCAGAATGCTAGCTATGGCCTGCAGGGACCTAAAGGAAATAAATTGATATTCTGGAAATTAGAATTAACCATTATAAAATAACTAAAAGTAAGATATTGCAAAGATTTACTCCATACCACACTATAAATAAGAGCCTATAGCGACCCATTAAAAATGAAGAAACACAAAAAAGGAGACGAAAAGAGACTCAAATAAGAGGGAGAAACGAGAAATAGAGAGGAGAAAAACAGAGAAGGCAAAACAATCAAGGATAATTAATATCAAAAAAATTCAAGTCTTTTAAGCACGAGTTACATGTCTATTATCTAAATTAGAAACATAAAGGTGATATGTTTTCATTTAAAATAGACAATATTATTCAATCTCAAGTGAAAATATAGGACTATTAATATTAACAGTGATGCCTTTATGATTCTAAATATCCTTTATTTGTTTGTTTTAGCATTTTGTTAATTTTATTTTCGTCACTCACAAAATTTTATTATATCATGTTGCTACAACTCTCTACCCAAATATCCAGTAATATTGTAAAATGTAATAGCATGAACATTTATATGGATATGATCAAGTACAGTATAATAAGAACTTAAGCACCACATAAATTGTAAATGCTATAAATTTTAAATGGCAAATAAATGAACAAATAAAATATAGCAGAAATGGGTTTCATAGGGTAAGTAAAATTTTAATCTTTTTTTATAAAAAATATGAACAAGGACTAAATTATGGTTCATTTTTTGAATCAAAAACAATATAAATACATACACCACTTAAAGGTAATAACACCCGAGAAGTCTGATAATAATAAGAATAAGAATAAGAATTTCGAGCTTTCTTTTTGGAAAAATTAGGACAAAAAAATATATTAGCTAAACCAGTAAAGATTAGGTGTAAATAATATGAAGTGTCAAGCATATAAAGGGATCTCAAACTGCTGCATAAATCATTCGCCAAAAATTTAATCAGTGATAATAACAAAATAAGAGATCCAAATCCAATATCACAAATACAATAATCAACGGTAATCTATGTAAAAGGCTAAAATGAAGATGCATATAAGAAAATAAAAATAATAAATAACAATAATAGATTTTACACAGAAAATAGAAAAGGAAACATTCAAAAAAAGAATAAAGAAAAAGAAAAAGCTTAAAAGTAACAAACAAACAAAAGAAAGATTCTTTAGAATCAAATAGACTGAATGGTAAAAGAGCAAAAGATCATTGCATGTAGATCTTAAAAAAATACAGATCCGAATAATTACCAGATCTAGAATAATAAATAGATCCAAAAATAGATCAAGAATGAGATACATTCAAAAAAAAAAAAATACAAATACAGATCCAAAAAAATAAAATAAGTACATCCGAAAAAAAAATGCACAGATAAAAAAGTTAAAATTAAAAGAAAAATAAAAAGAAGAATCATAGATCCAATCAAAGAAAAAGAGAGAAAACATAGATAATGTCCATATCGAGCTAAATAAACGGAGACCTAAGAATTAATGAAGACAATAAGCACATGTCCAAATTTAACAAAATC
>CANXYI010983720.1:0-11048 GCA_948208565.1 Hura crepitans
AAAACAACTACTCTATGTAGTAGCTAATCATACAAAAAAAAATCTCAATCCTTGTCATTTTATAGCTACATTTTTAGCAGCTAATTCTTATAATTCTCATGAAACCTTTCCCAAAAATCTTCAAGCTTATTCACTTAAACACATTATTCCACTTCTAGCTATTCCCTTCTATGTTCTAACACTTCAAAATCTAAATATACACAGTTACACTAATTGCAATAACTCATCTAATAAGCCAATATAAGAGAGATTTCTACTAACAATTTAAACAAAAAAAAGGAGCTACAAATAGGAAAACCATGGGATTCCTAATTTCTAACTTATCATTTCAACCTTAAAGTCACTTCAGAGCCCTATGCACTTATCTACTACACTCTAATTTGGAATTACACTTTCCTCCTATTGCATCAACCAATAGAGAGTAGTTCTCTTAATTCACCTTTAATTAATGCCGAAACACCCATAAAACTTTAGCAATATACCTAATCTTTTTTAGTAAGCCAAAGCCATCCAAATTCCATTAATTTTATACTTTAATTTTTGCAATTCACAACAAGGAAATCATGGGACTTAATTTGATAATTTGTTAGCTAATTTAGCAATGAAAATTGGTGGAAAGCCTTAATAGTTTAATCCTCTTCTCAAAGTTTACCAATAATAACCTCTCTTAAAAATATCGACTCTTTAATTTCCACCTTCAATTTCCCCTGATCTCTTTCACTCAAACCATCCTTACTCCATCCCTAATCTAGTTTGAAGGTATGAATTGGAGAAATTAGCTCCCTCCAGCTCAATTTTTTTAATCTTTTCCCAACTAGGCTTTTATCCCACTTATGCATTAGCTTTAGGACTTAGTCTTTCCATGGTTGAATTGGTTTGAAGCAAGGTGGTGCCATTGGGTTTCTCATCTCAATAGAAAACTAAAGGAAAAGAAAAAAAAAAGTGGCTTAAATCTTTGGTAATTTGATTAATTCTTATGGTACTTCTAAAGTAACATGTACTCTATGTCATCTTTATTCATTTAACCCCTTTTTCCTTAACTATTCAATTTAATTCCATAAATATTTCTTAATTAATCTCTTAATTTGTACATGTGTTTCTTTAAACCTTCTAATATAATAATTAATTCCATTGTTCTTTTAGTCAACCTATAATTGAGTTTAATTTCATTCTATATTTCTCTTATTGGAAAATATAATTCTCAATTGATAAAATTTATTTCTATATTATTAGTATTAGCAATTTATTCACTAATTTATTTACCTTTCTCCCTTATTAATTATTTTAAATCTTTCTTCTTTTAATTTTCTTGTGTTATATTTATTTTAGATTTATGATGAATACTTTTTTATTCAATGTTCTTTATTTCTATAATTTAAAAATTCTCCACATAAATAATTAAGTTCTATTTCTTTTTATTAATTATTCAACTCTTTCTTTTTACATAGTTATTAAAATTCTTTTTCTTTCATTATTTAATTTTTATTCATAATTGATCTCTTACTTCTTTGAATTTTAAATCCTAAATCTCATGACAAAAATCCATTTATTTTCCCATAGTTTCTATTTATTTATATTCTCTCTCCTTAGGTTTAAGATATTACATTAATTCTTGGCTTACACTGAATAGCGACTGTAATACAAACTCATCGCTCATAGTAGTGACTCCACTAAGGAAAGATAATATCACACTTCTAAACTATTAGTTGGCATAAAAAATGCTTATGCCAGTCTATATGTTGTTTTATATAGTACACATAAAATGCTTTTTCTACCATGCCCTGAGGATGCCATGAAATGTGGCTATACTCCCATAGGGACTAGCTTGACATGTAGTAGCTAAAGTCCTCCCCTATCATTCTAAACTAGCCTCATATAGGAAAAACATAGACCTTTCTATTTGGAGCCTAAGTTGTTGTTGTGTACATTTTAAACTCCATTAGTTAAATTCAAATTTGAGTCTATTTATAACATGCCAAGACTTTTAAATAAAGACAATTACTTTCCTCCAAAGTGGTGGATGTGTTATGATTAACTTTACACTAGTTTAACTAGTGAAGATCAAAGTTGTTGTATGCAGTTTGAAGTACATTAATTAAAGTCAAGTTTGAGTTTGTTTATGACACCTCAAGACTTTTAATGAAAGATAACAACTTTACGTTAAAGTGGAGGATGGCCATGATCTAGAATAGGTGCCTCTTAAACACCATGAGTGGGCGTGATAAGTATGGAAGCCAAAGTATGTAATGTAACCTAGATAGCTTATGCACCTCGTGCACTCCCTAGATAACCCATGTATTCCATCATGCATCATACATAACTGTGATAATCCATCAATTGGATCATCCATAACCTAAGTAGACTACATATTGCATTATACATGTTGCATCATTAGTAACATCTTGGTAAGTACATAACCATCGAGTTCTAGTTTCCTCTCTGTGAAAATCATAAATTTACATCATGTATATCACACATGCACTTGCACATAGTTGTTCTAAAACATTTAAAATAAACGGCTATTCTATCTTGTTGCACACAAGGTGAATTCTAGAGGAAATTCATTAAGCCTATCTTTTTATCATGTCTCTAAATAAGGATTTATAGTAATTAATTATCACAATGTTTTGAAATTGATGAGAAAATAGATATAAGACTTGCTATATATTAGGCTATCATGGATAAAGAAAAGGAGATGATAGTAAGAGGAATGATAAAGAAAAAGCAATTGGGCATGTAGAAAACAGCTTTAATTACATTGATAAATGCTTTAATATGAATAATAGGCAAAAGATTGAGAAATCTAAAGGTTAAAAAGAAACTGAAGATCAAACTAAGCTAAAATAAGAAGTTGAAGAGATAAAGAAATCTTTCAAAATGTAAAAAGAGTTGAGATTTGGAAGATCTTTATTCACTTACCTTAATAGGAGGAGAAAAACTTCTAAGCAAGTACAAAATGCCTAACTTAACTAACTTTAATGGGATAGAAGAGCCTTATGTACAAAATGCCACTATAATAAGTATTGCATGATTGAGTGAAAAACAAATCACTAGTATATTTATACTCTCCCTAGAGGGAGTTCCTATCAAGTGGTTTCATAAGCTTAAAAAGTCCATAACTCAAGATTGGACTAATTTGGTACATGTTTTCATCATGCAAATTCTAACAACACTAGCATAAAAGCCTATCTCTAAGATTTAAAATTCACAGAACAAGAGCACTATGGAAGTTTCTTAGTTTTTTTTGTTAAGATAGAGGAGTAATACTTCACAAATGGAAGTTATGCCTTTTGAGAAAGACCAAGTCTACATAATAATGAAAAATATCTTACCCTACATCAATAATAAGCTTTTATGCATGTTGTTAAAGACCTTTATTGAATTATGTAATGCTGTTTTAAGAGTAAAGGATGTCGAAACTAAGAGGAATCAAGTTTTCTCTAATGAAATGTAAAAAGATGAAGAAAGCTTCGAGAAAGATTAGATTTACTATGTTTTAAAGAAGTCATAGTGTTACTCTTTTGTAATAACTATTTTCTCTTTAATATGCAAATTCTTCTATTTCATTTAATCTTGGTACAAAAGTCATTTTTGGTTGATAATTATTCTTGAAATTAAATTAAAGAGATAAGAAAAATATATGTAAATAAAATGAAAATAAAAAAGAAGTTAAAAGGAAAATGTTTGCATTTATACCAATAAAAGGAGCACTAAGAATTAATGCTTAGGGGTATGATAGATAAGTTTGTAAATAAATGGAAAGCTTAGGGGTATGAATAAATGAATGAAATGGAAAAAAGCAAAAAGCCATATAAAAATAATTTCCTTTAAATCTTGGAAGCATGTGAGAAAGTTTAAAAGTAACGTCCAATACATAATGGAGGCATAGAGAAAAAAAAAAAGAAAGCACAAAAAAAGAGAAAATGTAGAAGGCATAAAAAAATTCAATTTAAAGGAAAGAATTGCCCTAAATTACACAAAATTCCTTTGAAATTTGAGAAGATTAATGATACAATTAAGAAAACTAGAAATGAGTGCAAACATTAAGGAAAAATAGAAGATTCAAGATTATCCATGTAATATAACCTTTTTAGCAACTAAAAAGGTTAAGAATAAAGCCATGTAAGACTGATCACTTAAGAGAATGAGTTTAGAAGAATATAGGCAAAAGAATGTTTAACCATACTAAATCAATTATCTAAGAGAATAAGTCTAGGCAAAAATAAAGGTAAATGAAATCCTACTAGACTTTTCACTCAATAAACTAAGATTAAACAAAGTTAGAGATGTGAGAGAAAATATTTAATTAGAAAATCTACAAAGACCAATTAATAACAAGAATGATTGTCAAGTAATGTGATTGTTATCTCAAAATTAGATGAATATGAAATTTTCATGCGTGTTAAAGAAAAGAAAGCACTTGGCATAATAAAGCTAAAATTCCATAAATAAAGCAAAGATCTTTTTTGGATCTATATTATAAGTTTCTTAATAATAGTTTATGATTGCCCTCACTTATAAAAGTCATTCTTTTCAACTTAAATCCCACTAGGTTGATCAATCAAGAGCATGAAACTAGGCAAAAGTTAAAAAAAATTGAGAGAAAATAGTTAGCTAGAAAGTCTAAGGACTAACTAATAATAGGGATACCATAAATTCACTACTTAGAAAGGTCAGGAGGAATGATATTTTATGTGCAACTGAAGCATTATGATTTGAGATACTAAGGGGCATAAGGCTAGCACCCATAAAAGTTTTCTATTGATTTAAGAAGCTTTATTAGCTCTCCATAACAAGAACTTTAAAACATATCAAGCTATAGTAAGAAGTACTCTAGGAACTTTAAACATCTATAATCTATAAGCTTAAATCTAGACAATCCAAGATAGTACATAAGGATATGGATAAATATTTAAAAAAAAGGCTTACTAGGTTGAAAACTTGCAAAGGGTGGCCTAGACAAAACTTAAAGAAAGCTCGCTAGATTAAAAACCTAAGGCCAGTCTAAGCAAAAAATTAAAAGAGAAGAGAAAATATTTAGTTGAAAAATCTAAAAGGACTAGCTAATAACAAGGGGACTATTTTGTGCAATCCTTTTATTAATCATTCAATCAAGGTGATCACTTTCTCTCTAGTAGCATATTGTCATAACATTTTGCTCTCAAGGAATAAATGGCCTTACCCAAATCCTAAAGCCCTTTATTCACCCTTGAACATTTCTTTTCTTATTTTGTCTATATCTCAAATGCTCCTTAGTACTTTTATATCCATGGATCCAAAATTTTCCTTACAATGAGTTTGAAAAAAAAGTGATTTCAATAGCTATCTTGTACTTGCATTAGTTGTATAATTCTTAAGATCCATATCAAGTGTCCATAGACATACATTTATGTGAGTACATATATCTAGAGATAATTAGGTGTAAACATACAAATTAGCACATTCATCATTTGTACACATTTGCTCATACACTAAGAATGAACATTTATCCATGCATTAGTTGTAGGAACCATCAGACCCATGGCATGTTAATTTAATAACGTATATAATACACATGCATATACTAGAATGCATGCATGCATATATATATATACACACACACACACACACACACACACACACACACACACACATACATATAAAAGGATTCACATAAGTGTCAACCTTGTATACGCTCCATATATGCACAAAAATGCATATGCATAAATATACACTCGAATATGCATGTATGCTCTATGGACATATATAAGTATAACATGCATGAACATACATATGGCATATAAGCATAGACATTCATGATTACATAAGCATGCACACACGTACCTATGTGAATGTGCATGCACATATACATGTATAAACACATATATTACATAAACTAGCCAACATTTCACGTGCACTTATTTATGAGCATTCTTACTCACATGTATACATGTACTTGTCATTGTATAAATGAAGGCTTCATGATCACAAGCACACATACACAAACATGCAAGCACATATGTAAGTATGTGTACACACACACTTACATAAACTCACATCCATAAGCTCATATAAACACACACATCTATACCCAAATATGCATATTAATAAGCACATATGGTTGTAAATTCATGGTTTACACATGCTTTTCATATATTTAAAAGTTGTTTATTCACATTAACTACACACACAATAAGATGTCTCCATTCTCCAGATCTTCAAAATACCTTGTCAAATTAGTTACATAAAGGGGTCATTGATCAAATCATTGCTTAAAGTGGTCATCGCTTAATCTTAAATAGTTACTTGGTTAGGTTATCATTCAAGTTCATAACTCATCTTACAATATAGGAAAAAACATTTTAGCTATAGTAGAAAGTACGATTCATAACACTCATCAAAGTGAGGGCAAATTATAAACACCTAGGTTTTAGGCCTATGATAGTAGTTAGAGATGAGCCCAAGCAATAAACCAAAAGAGCTAGAACCATAATCCATATAGACTAGCAAGTTTACTACTTACACAGACTTACTAGCTTAATGTTTGCATAAACTTGTGAAACTTAAGCCTAAACGAACTAAGCCTATGGCTCATGGTCTGCATGGACCTTCTAGCCCTTAGTCCATACAATTCTCATTCCTAACTTATGGTCTACATGGACTTTAATTCTTATTCTAATGAACTTCTTGTTCAACTGAATAAGAATCCCTAAACAAAAGCCTATATAATCCCCCCTAATAAACTAATTTAGACATTCTAGAATTATTCTAAGAAAAATTACTTCAAAAGTGATTCTACTCATCCTAAGCCCTTATTAAAATCATGATTCCTTTTTGAAAACCCTAGCTTTAACTTGTTGCTTAGAGTTCAATCGCAAGGTAAGTTCTAAGGCCTTTTATTTTATTATTCCATTACTTCTATAATTAATTGAGGATCCTTAATTATTAATTGTCATGTGAGGTGATTCATTGTAATCTTTATGTCAAATATATGAGTAGGTTAATGTTTATGCATTATCATATGCATTTTTTTCTTTATGTTTAAACCATTTATAAAATAATTGTAATTACACTTGTATTTTAGAATTTATGACAAATCTGTACAACTTCTTTAATGAGGATTCAAGTTTGCACAGATGTATCATTTAACATAACTTATTTAATGTGGTTTGCATAGACTTAAATGTGTCAAAACAACATCATGTTCTATGAATTATCGATTATTTTAATAGTTACTTATAATCATGATTATTTATATGTTGTTTATGTATATTGGCATTATATGATTTTGAGTTGTTATAAGATCCATAGGAACCTCCTATTGTGATTCTAATTATTTTCTTCGAGTTGTAGTCATTTATGCAGAGATAATGGTTTGTAAAAACCAAATTTAGCTATGCAAGTGGTTTGTATAGACCAATTAAGGAGGCTTAATCAAGTTTACATGGACTAGGCAATGTTAAATTGGGACTTTTTTTGTTATGTGTTTAATTTATTCTAGTTTATCTTATTTTATATACCTTTTTTATTTTAATTATAATAGGTAGTTATTTAAATTTATTTTATACCTAAAAGTTAATTTCATGTTAATCATTTTTCTAGATAATTAATTGGTGTTTTCAATAAAATGGTTTTTGATTTTTTCTTAATAAAAGTCACCATAAAATGTATTTTAAGAAAAGCCAATCTCTTAAAGATAGGAGTTCAGTAGTTAACACCATTTCTTATTGAATTACAAGTAATTGTCAAGTCATCACTTAACTAATACATAGCCAAATTTGTGAACGTATGATATTTTTATATCTTATATTTTTTATTATGTATATCTTAATTATGATAATTTACTTTATTGTTAATTATATGTAAAGAATAATATATGCTTTAAAGTTATTTGCTTGTTTGTATGATGTGGAATTGATAAATATTGGAATATAAAAGATGTATATTGTAAAGGCAAAATAAGATATTGATTTCAAACCCTTTTTGAGCAAAAGATTAGTAAGTCTTAATGTTAAACTAGGTGGCGACTCCATCAAACCACCTTGCCTTCTACAAGTTATAAAAGATATAATGCAATAGAATTGATAAAAGTTAGAATAAGAATAGGCATATAATTTCTTTGACTATATGTAGCAATAAACAATCCTTCTAACTTTATTACTCCCTTTCAAGTTATAAATGGAATTCTACCCTAGCTTAGGTTTTAATTCATAAATCAACTAGGATATAAGAATTATACTTATATTAGACTTCTTATAAGACATGAACTCTCTTTACTTGAATTCCCCTTGAAGTATTTTATAATGTTTCCTCTAGTTAAAAGAGGAGTTTCCTTCTTCCCTTAGAAGTCTAAAAAGGTTATAAATAGACATCAAATTTGACTTAACTAATCAAATTCAAATCAATCACAATAATTGGATTCCTAAGGGAAAGATCTAGGGTTTATCTTATACATAATTTTAGTTAGCCTCAATAAGTGGGGCCCATATTTCATATTGTCCCCAAAGGTAGACTGATGCAATTCTAAGGTGTAACACAAGTTCTAACACATGAACTAACATATGAGTCTTCGGTGCCAATCATAGTTTGAGAAATGTGATATTACTTCTCCCTAGTAGAGTTGCCACTGTGAGTGGGAAAGTCCATAACAAGAGTTATGAGTTTTTTGTTAGTGTAGAACAAGAATCAATAAGATCGATGTAAGTTTTTTTAACCTAAGATAGGGATTAAGACATTAATCATAAAAAAATAGGTTTGTGGTGGCACTTATTAATCATATTCCTAGTAATCCATATTCATTCTTCGTATTACTCTATAAAACCATGATTCTCCAATGCAACACAATATTCTAATGACCTAAGATTCACATCATATGTAAAAATAATGTAATTGTTGTAAAATTATATAAGAAATTCATAATATGAAGTTTTCATCCATGTAACTACCTCAATATGCATTATAATCCTTATGTAATTGGACCATCACTTATATAGGATGTAATAAACATGATGACACCTCAAAAATATAGATTTGCAAACTATCATTATAAGAAATCATGTAAAAAAAGGAACAAAATCATATTTATGAAGTTAGCTTTCGATTAATCGAAATGTTTAATCATATTTTATGAGAAAATATTATTTTAAATATGAGTTATCATGTTAAACTAATGAAAGCAAAATTTTCATGCTGAATAATGCATATTTTGGCCTTCAAAACTTACCAATAGTGATTTTTCAAGAAAATAAATGAATTATGAATGAAAAATACTAATATCATGAAAAATATCATTAAAGAACTCCCTTAAATAGAACTTTATACATTTAAACTATCTCTAAGCTCTCTAAACTCTTAATAATATTCTAAAATAATTCTCTAAAGAATTGATAAAAAGCTCTTAAGGAACTCTCTCTCTTGAATATTATGTCTCTTACTTTAATATTGTGTGTGTCCCTTAATATTGTGTCCCTCTCTTGAATATTGTGTGTGTATGATTGTAGAGAGGAAAGAACTATTTATAGGCTTCAATCTAAGGTGTTTAAATCCTTTTCCATCTCTAATAATGATGTTTAGGTCAATCAGAAACTATGTGGCATGATCCAAATAGAATAAATATGATTCTAGAGACTCAAAGAGTGATAGTGGAATTTAGACTCTCATAATCATATTTTAAAAAGAACCACCATGCAAAACACAAAACTACTACACAGTGGGTCAAAACCGCTAAATGATGGTTTCCTAAGTCTACTTGGTAGTTGTAGAATAATAGACTTATAATAGAGCCCACTAAGCTCTAATTCTTGGTTTTCACTCTTATATTTCCCTTTAAAGACTATTTTTATGTCTTATATTTGTTACCTAACCTTTCTAAGCTCATTTTAATTTCTTTCTCACTTTGGTGATAAAATGACCATTTTACCCCTAAAGAGTATTTCCACTTTTTAGGTGTTCGTCACTATAAATAGTTAATTTATTTGAGTTGCTTCTCTATTATCATCATCAAGCATTTAAAATTAGGGGACTAAAAAGCCAATGCTTACAGTAGGGCAAAGCTTTAAACTCTAAAGTTTTCAAGGCTTAGAATAAGTCATTAAAATTCCATATGGATGATCACTTCAATCTAAGTAAGTATTTATAAGCTTTTATTTTAATGAAATTTGTATCATGCACGTAAGATTTTATTTATTTCATTAAAGTGGAGGCAAATCGTAAATACTATGATGCAAAATTTTAGGATTATAAA
This sequence comes from Hura crepitans, assembly GCA_948208565.1. Classification (NCBI taxonomy): domain Eukaryota; kingdom Viridiplantae; phylum Streptophyta; class Magnoliopsida; order Malpighiales; family Euphorbiaceae; genus Hura; species Hura crepitans. The sequence continues at coordinate 10,223 of CANXYI010983720.1, forward strand.
GGAACTTGAACCCTAACACTATTGAGTAAGAACACGAATTAAATAATCAAACTGAATAAAGATCTAGCACCTCTAGTTAACTTATAACTAGTATTAATATATATCATTTCTCTTACTAGACCTCTAATTAGCAATGTAATTAACAACCTAACTAAGAATAATATGCCTATAAAGTAAAGATTACTTTAATAAGTATTAATTCCTAGCAAAACACAAAAGGAATCCACTAATTTTAAAGAGCAAACTCTAAAGATGTTGTCCATACAAGGGCTATAAATCTTTTATAAGTAGTAATTACATAAAAGAAAACCTAATTCTAGAAGAAAAATAACCCTAGGTCAGATTTTACATCAAAATAATCATAATGGATATTATTTTTAGGGTGAAGTCTAATTTTTGGTCTTCAAATGCACCTTGGGCTTGAGCTTGCACCTCTTAGCCTAATCTAAATTTTTTTACCATAGATGGCTAATTAACAAGTTAAAATAACCCTTGATTCAATCTTGATAGCTATAATCCTCTAGCAAATGCATATGCATATCACGTGCTTAGTTGTATGCACATAGCATATGATATCTATATGGTTAGCACATGTTTTAGGCATATGGTTAGCACATGACCTGTACATGATTTTTTGACCATTGATCTTTAATCTTTGACTTGTTGATTTGGTCAACTCTTTCTTGAATTCCAACTATAAGGCGTATAATATATTCAACTAAGTAAATGAGCTAAAATGAAAAAAATAAAGTCCAAAAACAACCTATTGAAGATTTTAGCCTAATATTGTCCATGTCCTTGAAATAATAAAAACACCTAAATTAAA
>CANXYI010983814.1:0-10145 GCA_948208565.1 Hura crepitans
CTAGTTTAATATGCACACAAATAATATAAACAATAGAAGCTAAAGAGTCGATGAGTGTCTTTATGTCCATAATGTCTAGAGGTTTGCATTAATCAACTCTATCTTATCTATGAGCTCATGACCAGTGTCCTCTATCCTCGTGCTCGAGTCTGTGTGTATGAATTAAAGCTATCATGAGCCGAGCCTCTATTCTTTATAGGAGAACCTTGATAGAAGGCAGAGGATGCACTGAAAAGGATTAACTGCCCCATTAGTCTGTTGACGCCTTTTTTATAGTGGACTAGTAGGACCCAAATCATCACCAAGCAATTGATCCAAATATATGTCAAATTGTCCGTCGGCTGGGTCTACACCTATTGGTTGTACTTTATCCTTTGCAGTTAGCTCCTCAGTGGTACAAAATCTATATCCAGTTGGGCATGTGCAGTCCTACACTACAATCCTGATGGCAAAGCATGTCTTTCAATCCACTCAGAACTATTGTGTAATATAAGCCTCTATCTGCTCTATGATAATACCCACACTAGTGAGAATAGCAGTGATGATGCCGCCCACCATAGTCTCTATGCTGGGAAATTTGCTAGCCCGGTGAAGATGCTCTAAATTGATAACACCGAGTTGAACTAAACGTTGTGCTCTATGCCCTAGAGACCATATAGCTCGATTAGGTTGACCTGACTGGTGCTGCCATTGTGACCCAAATAGGAATAGATACTCTGTGCAGATATCAATGCAATAGGACTTGAAGTGAAGAAGCCTTTATGTGCTAGCTTTATAGAAGGTGCCCTCATGACCAATGGTAGCACATTGATAATCCAGACTCTTAACTGATGGATAAAAACTAATAACGCACACCCAAAGCCCCAAACTGAATGGCTATCTCATATGAAGGATATGCCAGATGGTACTATAGTATGCTCAGGAATTAGAGCACTGCCTCAAGGTACATGGCATGGTGCTGATAATAAAAGTCTCTCGAGCCCACATATGTTATAAGCTGGTCAGCTTTGGATAAAGCTCTTAAGTTACATAATGTGCTAGCATAGAAATAATGGCTCCCTATAAAGGTGATAGAAGCTAAGCATTGAAATTTCTCTAACACTTTAGCATTGAGCAAATCAGGTGCATCTAGGTGTGTCAAAATAGGTTAATAGTGGACTTGGCCTTGTTGTCCCTATGAAGGCATCTTTTCTCCTTTTTTTTCTCTTTTTTTTTCTCTTTCTTCTTCTTCTTCTTCTTCTTCTTCTTCTTCTTCTTTTTCTGTCTTTTATTTTGTAATGCCAAAATGAGAAATGGTAAAAATGAAAGGAAATTAAAAAAATGAATTTTTATAGGCACTAGGTGAAATGACCATTTTGGCCTTGCTAAAATATCCATTTTGCCTCAAAGCTAAAATGGCCATTTCGCGCTTTTTGCAAATAGCCATTTTTGCCGAAACAGGCATTTTTCCCTAAAATGGTCATTTTTCTTTGTAAAATATCCATTTTTGGTCCAGAGCATAAAAAAGCAATGAATGTATTCATAGATCCTCATGCCACTTGAGTTTTTCCTCCTTTTTTGCTCAATGGGTGATGAATTCCTTCAAAAACTTCATAAAATCCTTGATGTCCCCTCTACTTAGGCAATGCCCCTTTTAGCCCCTTTTTTGGCTTGAAATTCCTTCACCGAGTATAACTGGATTTATCTTTTTTGAAGGTTGCTACCTGCTTTTGGGACTCAAAGTTTCGTGTTTTTTGAATTTCTCATTAAAAGTTATACCCTCTATCTGAATAATTTTTTTCAATTCTAGGTATGCCCTATTTATCTAATACACCACCTTACTGTCTGAGCTGTGTTCCCCACTACCTATATGTGGTCATTGACTCCCTTGGGATACTTCCTCCTCTAGCTACTGATGGGTCCCATAGAGAGAACTAGTTTCTCTAAATGCTCTACTGGCCTATGTTGAGAGCTATACCAACATTCCATCTCTTCGTGCAGGTAAGTATCTATTTTTATTTTTCTCCAAATATCTATTGGCGATGTCTGAAGGCCATTTTGGAGACTATCAACTATTCAATATAATAAATAAGCTGACAATAGGCGTAAACCCCTTTTCATTGATACTTGTCGAGACTATTATCATTCTAGATGCGATGCAGTCCAGTGAAGATGACTTCTTTTGTGAGAGTCTGATTCTACTTCAAGTTTTTTTTTTAAGAATAAACCACCCCTTAAGGGGTTTTCACCTTATTCTCTAGTCTGCTTCTTACTTAAGAAATCATTTAGGGTTTATTTCCTAATAGACTTTTTAATGATAGACTGCCCTTGTGAGTTTTCATCATATCCCCCACTTGGCTTTTACATAGAAAGGCTTTATAACTTTCTATTCCTCTTTTTTTTTTGTTTTTGTTGTAAAAAAAGCTTTGCTTATTGGATGACCCTCCCCCTCGTGTCCTTAGGTCTTATAGTCTAAAACACTTATTGCCCCGTGCTATTATACACCATTTTTTAATGTGGATTAATGGGTTGTTTGGATAGTGGCCATTACTAATTAAAGCATAAATTTCATGTGCCCATGGATTTCCCTATGGCATGTACAAAAGAGTGGTGTTGTAGGCTATGTACTCCTCATAGACTTGCACAAAGTTACATTTTACATCTCAGATCATTATGCAAGACAATTTAGAGAGACCCAAGGCATTGTCTATCTTCCATTGTCATTTAGAGGAGGAGATTTGTCAATCACTTTTGCTGCTAGGTGCCTTAACTTGTAGAAGCAGTTACCCTTAAAGATGAACATTCCTCCTAAGATCTCTTCCAACTTTCAAACTTCTAAAACATATAAAGACTAGGTGATGGAACCTTTTTGAGATAACCAAACTCAATGGTTAAAGATGGAAGGTGAGATGAGCAATAAGAGATAAAAGATCTAAAAAATGTATTTATATTGCTTTTTTTTGGGACTCAAGTACAAAAGTGATGTAATGGCAATGTTTCCATGTCTCTAGTCCATAAGATACTTAATTAAGCTTATTAAAGTGGTCATATCAACTTGCATCATATTGGCATTTTATAATAATTATAACCCGACATTAATGCAATAACACATTTCCCGATTTAATCAAGGGAAATCTTAATGACATCATAAACTCCTATCATTAATTAGCCCTCATAGGTTTTCTTGATTGACTATTTTTTCATAGCCACTAATTATTGTATAAGATGCTTTTTTTTAGTTTCACCCCATCGAGGTGCCCATTTTTTGCAACGCTACCATTTACTAATTTAGACTCGTAGGGCTCTCTCTTTTATTTTTTGTTTTTAACCATAGAACCTTTTTAGTCTATCCATGTTCATAGGCTTTTTAAACTCATTTCCATTACAATCTATAAGGATTGTGATGCCTTTTGGCAATAATTGCTTAAGGATGAATGGTTCTTCCTAATCCAACTTGAATTTCCCTCTTAGATTGGCCAGACCTAATCTTATTTGTTTGAGAACTAGTCCGCTTTCCTCTAACTTGTAATTTTGCACCCTTTTGCCAAAGGCTCGTGCCATCCTTTTTTAATAGACTTGATTGTGATGATGTGCTTTTAGCCATTTCTCATCTAACAAGTTCAACTATTGAAACCTCTGCTTTACCTAAACTATCTTAGGAATCTATGCTTTTATTGCAACCTTTAAGGACTGGAATTTAATCTCTATTGGGAGCACACATCTAACCCATATATTAATAAAAATAGAGTCGTGCCTATTGAAGTCTTAATAGTAGTTCTGTATCCCTAAAGGGCAAATGGAAGTCTATCAGCCTAATCTCTATAGGTTACAACTATCTTAGATATGATCCTCTTAATGTTCTTATTTGCTACTTCAACCACTCCATTGGCTTGTGGTCAATAAACAGAGGATTTATGATGCTCTATCTTGTACTTTTGTAGCAATGCCTTTGTCTCTGCCTAAAATTGCACACTGTTGTCTAAGACTATGTCATGTGAAACACCATATCGATAGATAAAATTCTATTCTATGAACTTACCTATCTCTCTTGCCTCTAACTTCTTAAAGGATTCTACTTTGGCCTATTTTGAAAATAGTTAATGGCTACCATAATGAAATAATGCCCATTCAAGGCTATCGAATGTATTTCTCTGATTATGTTTATCTCCCATGCAATGAATGGCCAAAGAAATGATAAGCTGTAAAGTTTTGACATAGGTATATATCTTAAATCCCTATATTGCTAGCACTTATGACATTTTTGTATGTATTTTGAATAGTCATGGTCCATTGTAAGCCAAAAGAATCCTTGACACATGATCTTCTTAGCTAACTCTAAACCATTCATGTATGTGCCACAAGTTCCTACATACATCTATTTCATCACCTTTTCTACTTCTTTCTCTTCTAAGCAATAGAGCTAAAGACCATTCACGTGCCTTTTGTATAAGTTTTTACCTACTCTAATGAACTGAGTTAACAATTTTCTCAATATCCTCTTGTCTTTATCCTTAGCCTCTTCAGGAAATTCTCCATTCTTTAAGTAATTTTGGATATAATAAAACCATGGTTTACTTTCCTTGTATTCAATTTCCATTATCTTCTTTAACTCAAAGTAAGGTTTTCTAAACTAGAAACAATTACTAGTTTCATGATTACCTTTTTTAGATTATCCCATATAGAGATTAGGGTGGCTAATACATCTACTAACTAATTCTCATCTCTAGGAATATGGCAAAAGGTGCACATATCAAGTCATCTGCTAATAGGTCTCAGATGTTCTACATAAGGCAATAATCTATCTTCACGAATAGTGCATTCTTCATTGGCCTGATACACTATCAAAGATGAATCCCTAAATACCTCAAGTGCCTTTATATTGAGAGTCAACAATGCTTTAAGCCCAAATATGCAAGCCTCATATTTAGCTATATTGTTCATAACCTTATATCTCAATTTTTTATCCAGCAGTAGCTTCTCTCCTTTAGAAGTTATCAAGATTACCCCTACTCCTAGTCCCTTATTATTTACTGCACCATTAAAATACACTTGGCACCCTTGGATCATTATAGGGTTTAGGTCTTTATCTGGGAACATGAACTCAAGCATTTCACCTTCTAGTGGAAGACTAGCTAGGAACTATAGACTACCTGCCCTTTTATGGTCTTCCTTCTTATATACTAAATATCAAACTCTTGGACCATTTACTTATCATGCCTCACACAGATGGAGCTGTTTGAAGATATCTCAGAGGGTTGTGCTTGGATATTGCCTGCACTATATATGACTGTAAATAGTGCCGTAGTTTCTTTAAAGCCCACACTATTACTAAACAAATCTTTTCCACTTTTAGATACTTGGCTTCATAAGGTAGAAACTTATTACTCAGGTAATAAATCACAAACTCAACTTTAAGTTCATCCTCCTATCCTACTGCAGCCTGTACTAAACTTTCTTAAATATACAGGTAGAGAATTAATGGCTTCCTATGCCTTAGCAACTGTAGGACTGGTGGATTTAATAGATATGCCTTGATAATGTCAAAAGCTCTTTGACAATTATTATTACACTTAATTGGTTAGTTTTTTTTAGGAAGTTTGAAAATGGGCTCGTATATAGTGATGAGTTTAGCTATGAATCTACTAATATATTGTATTCTTCCCAGAAAACCCCTTATTTCCTTGTCTTTCTTTAGAACTGACATTTCTCTAATAGCTTTGACTTTATTAAAGTCCACTTCAATCCCTCTTTGACTCACTATATGCCCCAAGAGTTTTTTTGAAGTTATCCTGAAGACACACTACTTTGGATGTAGACGTAGGTAGTACTCATCAATCCATTAAAAGAACTTTTCTATTGCTTCAAAAAGTCCTTCTCTCTTAGTGGTTTTGATCATCATATCATCCACATATACGTCTACTTCTTTTTGAATCAAGTCATCTAGAATCCTAATGGCCATCCTCTAGTAAGTAGCTCTAGCATTTTTCAACCCAAAAGGCATTACCATGTAGCAGAAGGTTCCTCAATCTATGATGAAGGTATTTTTTATGTTGTCCACTATTTTATTTAGAATCTAATTATAACCAGTATACCCAGTGACAAAACTGTATATTATACATATAGTCGTCCTATCAATATAAACATCAATGTGTGGTAATGGAAAGTCATCTTTAAGGTAGGACTTATTCGCGTCATGTAGTTTATACACATCCTAACCCTTCTATCCTTCTTGGTGACAAGTACTAAATTTGCTAGCTAGGTTGGATACTATACTTCCTCAAAAAACTTGGCTTTGATTTGCTTGTGCACTTCTTTTGTTATCTTTTTTGCCCATTCAGGCCTTATCCTTCTCAACTTTCACTTTATTGATTTTGCTTATAGGTATGCATAAATGACATGTTTAGCTACTTCTCAATCTACCCTAGGCATGTCTTCATAAGTCTAGGCAAAGACTTTTTCATTTTTTTTAATATTCTCTCAAGTTTTGTCCTCTCTTTAGGAATTATATTAGATGCAATCAAGATTTCTTTTTGATTTTCATTAGTATTGAGATTAAATAAGGTTTTATTGATTGAATTATAGTCAAACATGTTATGTGAGTTATGATTATCTTTATGCATGATTCAATTACATGAGACATCACAAAAATAAGCAAAATCATTCATCTTATTAACAAAAGAAGTAAAAACATCATTATCAAAAAGTTCGGGTACATATAGAATTTTACAAAAGCTTTGTAGAGGGTCTTCCTCTTTTATCTTCTTCTTTCCTTTGTCTTGGAGCATGGTAGTAGTAAGAATCTCTTCCTTAGGCTTGATTTCAAGATCGACTAGATTGGTCATGACCTCTTCATCCCAAAAATTTGAAGTGGCTTTTACTTCATTTATAGCTTAGTCAAACACATCACTGAAAATGTCAAAACTAGGCATAATCTTCCCCTTTATCACAACTGGCTCTGACTCTTCATAATAGTAGACATTTTTTTTAGCTCGAACAAAACTCTTTTCCAATGGTGGAATACCCTTACTAGTCTTTTCTAGCTCTAAAGTTTCTGCTATGTATCCTAATCCCTTTCGATCCATCTGTCCCTTTGGCTAAATGGTTGAGATCAAACCATCTAAATTGTATCACAAATTAGCACCAGGTAAATAATTTATTTTTTTCAGAATATTTATCACCTTGGGATCATTTTATCCCTCTTTTGAAAAAATCCTAGCTATTTGAAACATATTAAAAGGTTGATCGGGTATCTTAAGCATTGAAACTTGATTCTCTCTACTAGCTAGTATAGTTATAACCTCACCATTATGGGGGATCTTTATCATCTAATGCAATGTTGATGGAACCCATCCTAACTTTTGGAACCATGGCATTCCTAAAAGTAAGGAGAAGTTCGTTAGGATATCAAGCACTACAAACTCAACACCATCCATGATCACCCCCATTTCGACCATAACTTTGAATGTCACATAAGTTTGTCTCTTCATATTGTCATTAGCCATGATGGTAAGCTTGGACTAAGAAATCATTAAATCTTCAATTTCATACTTAGCTACTACTTTAATTGGTGACCCATCTTCAACCATTACATATATTGTGTGCTTGCTATTGACTTCAGCCTTTATTTACAATGGGTGGTTATAGTGATGTCTTTCTTGTGGAAGATCTATATCAGAAAAGTTGACTACTATTTTTCCTCTCCCTTTACCATTATAACCAACTCATATGGCAATATGGTAGTTGAAACCATTACAGTACATAAAGCCTCAACCACCTTTTGTCAATTAGAGGGGGATTGATGCAATAGATCCTAAATTGAAAATCTTGTAGGGGTATTCTTCTACTGTTTCATCACTGTGTCTTTTTCTTTTTTTATAACTAGGGGAATTGGCTCATTTTCTATATTTGGCATTATTCGTCCACTATGAGTTACTACATTAGTCTTTCCCTTTGTACCTAGTTTTTATATTGAATCTGAATTAACCCATTAGTCCTAAACCTATTCTTCTATCTCACTTTCACTATTTATAGCCCATATATCTATAGAATAAACTTAACCGTAGGTTGACTCTTTCTTTCTTTGTAATACTAGGTAGTCATTTTCGTATAAATACTGCAGCACATACCATTTTAGCAATCCAAAATTGGCTATATTAACAAATGGAGGAACACTGAAGTAAACACCCTGACCTTTCTTTCTTTTCTTTGGATTGGGTATCTATCTTGAATAAATCAAATCTTGCATTTTGTCCCTTAGAGTATAGCAATTATCTATATCACGGTGTGTATGCTAATCAGACTAACAATACAAGTCTGATCTATGATATGATTACCCTTTATGTCTAGGATGTTTGTAAGGTAGAGGTTGAATTTTCCCTTCCTTCTAGAATCATTTCAAGCATTGAGACAGTGGTTTGCCCAAATTGGTGTAATGCCTAGTCACAATAGATACCTCGACTATCTTACCATTTCTACCAAAACCTATTCTAGTTATCCCTATACTACTTAAGTTTCTTTTATTATTAAACACTCCTGAGTTCCTTTTTTACTTAGCATCCTCTTTTTCCAAACCTATTGCTATATCTTTTAGTGATTCCTAGTCTTTAAGCCTTTTTGCTTTTAACCTATCCTTCAAGTATGGACTAGCATTCTTAATGAACATACGGAATTGGTATAATGTTTTTAGCTTCTTTCTCATTTCTAAAACTCTAGAGCTCTATCTTGTCAAGTACACTATAAAAGTCTCATAAGGCTTCTACTTAAGCAACTCAAGGTCCTTCATTGTAACCTCCATATGAGTGCTATAGTCATACTGATTGATAAGAGCTTTAATGATATTACCTCAGTCATCTTTTACTTTGTTTTCTAGTCTATGGTACTAGTCAATTGCTCTACCCTACAACGTTAGGCCAAAATAAGCCACCTTTTGCTTTATGCTAAGTTCTATGCCTCTCATGACTATAGCGCACTACTTAATATGGGCTATTGGATCGGTCATCCCTTCAAACATGGAAAAATTCAGGCATTTGAATTTGGTATGTAATACTTCTTTAGATTCTAAAGTAAGTTCATTAGGATCTATCCCTTTGCCTATGGTAATAAGTCTAGCCATTGCTTTCATCTTCTCTTATAATTTATTCATAACAATATCCTCAATCCTTTGGGGTGTAATTCTCTTCCCAGATTGATCTTTATAATCCTTAAGGAATTGAAACTCTAGATTAAAGTATTTGCTCTCTTATTCTTTGCCTCTTTCTTATTACCAATTCCCTTAAAGAAAGCAGCAACCTTTTCAGTAGGTGTGGCTACATTCACTTCAATAGATGGTGGTGTACTAGAAGTAGGAGCAATGCCAGTCAATAACTTTGAGATCACAAATATCATTTTCCTTTCAAACTCTTTGAATTTCTAGTCCATTTTAGCTTCAAAGTTTGGAATTGAGGAACTACCCTCCCCTATCAAGTCTATTTGATTTTGAGTGGTAAGAATGACTTTATATGAAGTAATCCTTCCACTAGACCCATGTCCTTAAGTGGCCCGAGGATCTATGATGGCTATAAGACAAAGGGTTAAAAATGATGAATGAGATGCATGTTAATATGTATAACAACAAACACAAAAAAGAACCTTCTAACATTATCACTTCCCACACATATGGTAAACATGCTCTTTCCTAGAAGGGTTACATATAGGACATCGAAGACCCCAATAGGTTCAAATAATGAACAACAAATAGGCGAATGTTATTTCTCTCATATTTAAAAGAGCGCATACAGGATATTTGGCCCCTATATGTTAGATATGTTTAGTCAAGCCAAAATATAGTGTCTAACCCATTCTAATTAGAAGAGACCAAATGGATTGCACAACATTTTGAGATTATTAAGTCATATTTCACATATATTGGTCCACATAACATATAATGCATCATTAATTAGGGTACCTAGGGGAAGTTGCTATTGTTCATTACATGGGATAAAGGTTAGGTTGTGCAAGTTATGGTCATCCAAGCATTATCCCTCTTTAATGGGTTGTCACATGACAATCATATGATCGATTGGTTCACCATTTCAAATACCTTATAGGCATAAGACTTGGAATTGATGTTATTTCTAACAATCTTCCAAATTGAGTGAAAAATGGGTTCATGCTTTAAAATGACATCA
>CANXYI010983848.1:0-17041 GCA_948208565.1 Hura crepitans
AACTGGTAGACCCTTGAGATAGCAAAGATAGGATCAGTTGAGCACCAGCCAGAGAGGTAGATCAGAGGCTAGAGCTCTGGCATGATAGCATGTCATTCATGCCTGAGAGGAAGCTAAGGCTTCAGACATTGTTACTAGTACTTTCCTTTTATTTGATGTTTTAGTACTAGCTTTGATAGATCCTGAATCGACAATTCATATATTTGCACCACACAAGCATGAGATAGAGGGCTTAAACTAGAACCTATAAACTTATACATTCAAGTGAGCAACCCAATGGGTCAGAGTGTGATAGTGAACATAGTTCATAGACACTGTCCTCTGATGATACATGATTAGACCTTCCCAGTAGATCTGATAAAGCTTCCATTTCATGAGTTTCATGTCATACTTGGTATGGATTAGTTGTTAGAGCACAGAGTAATAATTGATTGTGAAAAGAAAAGGTTGAGTCTACAGACCATAGATGGGTAAGAGGTGACTATTATGGGTTAAATAGACTCCTTATCCAATGTCATCTCAGCTATAATAGCCAGAAGACTCATTCAGAAGGGATGTGAAACCTTCTTAGCCTCTGTAATAGATATGAATGCCTTGACCCCTAGCTTGGATTAGATACCTATTGTGTTTAATTTCCCTGATGTGTTCCCAAATGAGTTTCTAGGATTGCCACCACATCAGAAGTTAGACTTTAAGATTGAGATATACCCTAGTGTAAACCTAGTATCTATTACACCTTATAAGATGGCCCTAGCAAAGTTGAAGGAATTGAAGGTGCAGTTGCAAGAGTTACTAGATAAGGGCTTCATCAGACCCAGTGTTTCAACCTAGGGAGCACCTATATTGTTTGTGAAGAAGAAGAACAGGTCACTCTGGTTGTGCATCGATTATAGGCAATTGAATAAAGTGACAGTTAAGAACAAGTATCCGTTGCCTAGGATCAATGATCTCTTTGATCAATTACGGGGTGCCAGTGTCTTTTCCAAGATAGATTTGAGGTCAAGATATCACCAGTTGTAGGTCAAGGAAAGTGATGTTCCTAAGACTATCTTCAATACTCAATACGAGCATTATGAGTCCCTAGTGATGCCATTTAGGCTCACTAATGCCCTGGCAGCCTTTATAAATTTGATGAACTAGATCTTTAAGCCATACTTGGATCAATTTATGGTCATGTTTATTGATGACATCTTAGTGCACTCTAAAACCCGAGAGAAATATGAACAACACCTTTGGATTACATTACAGATATTGAGAGAGAAGTAGTTATATGCTAAGTTTATCAAATGTGAGTTTTAGTTAGAAGAGGTAAAATTCTTGGGTCATATTGCGTCAGCTAAAGGTATCAGAGTAGACCTGAGAAAAGTTAAAGCTATGTTAGAGAGAAATCCTCCTAGGAATGTGATTGAGATATAGAGTTTCCTAGGATTGGTAGGATACTATCGAAGGTTTGTGAAAGGCTTCTCAATGATTGCTGCTCCATTGATATAGTTTATAAGAAAAGATGTGAAGTTTAAGTGGGATGACAAGTGCTAGGCTAGCTTTGACAGATTGAAGCAGATGCTGATAGAAGCTCCTATCCTTACTAAGCCAGAACGTAGTAAGGAGTTTGTGATCTATAATGATGCTTCCCACAATGGACTTGGTTGTGTATTGGTGTAAGAAGGCAAAGTAGTTGGATACGCCTCCTGGCAATTAAAACCTCACGAGAAGGACTACCCCACACACGACTTAGAGTTAGCTGTAATTGTCTTCACTTTGAAGGTGTAGAGACACTACTTGTATAGAGAAAAGTGTTACATCTACACTGATCATAAAAGCCTGAAGTATTTGCCTACATAGAGGGAGCTAAACTTGAGACAACGGTGATGGATGGAGTTAATCAAGGACTATGATTGCTTGATTGACTATCATCCAGGAAAGGCAAATGTAGTTATAGATGCTCTGAGTAGGAAACTTATTGCCACTTTGAAGTTGATGCATGCTTGAGTGGAATACACAACAGAAGATGTAGTGTTGGCTGAATTACAAATTAAACTTTAAGCAAAAGGTAAAGGAGGCTAAGTTGAAAGATACTCAGATGGTGCAACTTATGAGTAAAGTTAAAGAGGGGAAGGCAATAAGCTTTGGGTTAGGTAATGATGGAAGCCTATACTGTCAGAATAGGCTATGTGTACTAGATGTAGATGGATTAAGAGTGCAAATTTTGAAGGAAGCTCATAAAGCTCTATATTCTATGCACCTAGGAAGCACAAAGATGAACCTAGGGTTGAAGCATCACAATTGGTGGCCTAGAATGAAGCGAGAGGTAGCTAAGTACGTGGCTCAATGTTTGACCTTTTAGCAGGTGAAGGCAAAACATCAAGTTCCTTTTGGATTGCTGCACCCGATTGCAATTCCAAAATGGAAACGGGAGAAGATTACCATGGACTTTGTCATGGGATTACCACTAACCAAGAGTAAGTGTGATGCCATATGGGTGATTGTGGATAGGCTAACCAAGACAGCTCACTTCATACCAGTCCGAATAGACTATTCTTTAGAGAAGTTGGCTAAATTGTACATTGATGAGATCGTGCAATTACATGGAGTGCCGGTGGCCATAATTTTGAATCGAGACCCAAGATTCACCTGTAGATTTTAGAAGAAGCTATAGGAAGCCTTGAGTACTTGATTGACATATAGTATAGCATTCCATCCCCAGACAAATGGGCAATCTGAAAGGGTGATACAAGTGTTGGAAGACATGTTGCAAAGCTGTGTCATAGAGCTTAAAGGCAACTAGGATTAGTATTTGCCATTGGCTAAGTTTGCACACAACAATAGCCACCAAGCCAACTTAGGTATAACACCATATGAAGCCTTGTATAGTTGTCGGTGTAGGACTCCTCTCTGTTGGAGTGAAGTGGGAGAAAGTAAGGTTATTAGATCTGATTTGATTAGAGATGCTGAAGAGAAAGTCAAGGTTATAAAGGAAAGATTAAAAGCTATCTCAAATTGACAGAAGTCCTATGCAGACTTAAAAAGGCAAGACATCAAGTATGAGGTTGGTGATCGAGTACTTCTGAAAGTGTCGCCATGGAAAAAGATGTTTAGTTTTGGCAAGAAAGGAAAACTTAGTCTAAGATTTATCAGGCCCCTTGGTGTACAGACTTGCATTGCCACCAGAGTTACAGTAGATACATGGTGTCTTTCATGTATCGATGTTGAGGTGGTACCAATCAGATCTATCGCACATGATAGCTGCAGAAGAGATACAAGTCTAACCCAATTTGACATATAAAGAGGAATTACTGTAGATTCTAGTCAAAGAAGTGAAGCAGCTGAGGAATAAGTCAATCCCTTTAACGAAGGTGTTATAGAGGCATCACAATATGACAGAGGTGACATGGAAAAGTGAGGAGCAGATGTGGATACAATATCCTCACCTTTTTAGTGTAGGTAATTTCGAGGATGAAATTTCTTAAGAGGGGAAGGATTGTAACGGCCGTGAGTCAGGGTCTTATGAATAGTACCTTCAGGGCTCGAGTGATATTCCCTGCGGTATGGGGCATTGCCACGAGGCTAGAAAAGGGCGTATTCATCATAAAATTTTCACGAGCTTGAAAATGGGTAAAACTGATGAATTTAAAAATTTAGTAGAACCAATAAATAATTTCAAGTTGAGAACTAGTGTACAAGAAGATAAAATGAGTTTGTGTCGGCATAGCCCCAAGATGTGCCCGGACGAACTCAAAAATACCATACCATGAATCTTAAAAATTCCAATGAGTATGATGGAGAAGGAATTTTAATTTTATGAGGTTGTTTGATATTTTTTCTGAATATTTTATTCTAGTAGGTGAATAGCGTCAAAAAATCAACTGTGGAGTTTTTACTTGAAATTTTACATAGGCCTTAGTGACACTAATCAAGGATTTTTAAAACTAGAATGAGTATTTTTGGAGGTCTAGAGAATTTTTTATGAATTTCTGAAGCTTAAAAAGACATAGGGAGAATATGAGCCGTTAGATCACCACATGTTGCAATTAAGGCCACCCACCTACCCCTATATAAGAGGTTACACATGTGCATGGCTCACATGTGTAAAGGAGTCATCTTCCTCCTTGAAAGCCCTAAAAAATGATGCCACTCTCTCTCCTTCACTATTTTTTTTCTTCATTTTTCTCTCTCCTCTCTCCACCAAAACCCATATAATTTATATGAATCTTAGCCTCCACAATCTCTAAAATCTAAATCTTCTGACAAAAGTGAGAAATAGAGCTTAGATTGAGAGATCCCTCACTTGAGTGAATAGTGATAAAATTTTGAGTAAGTGATTCTAACTCACTTTTTATTTTTGGTATAAGTAGATTAAGGTATTCTAAGATTAGCTGTGGTTTTAGATTTCAATTTGGAGCTATGTAGAATTTTTGAGAATTTTTCTAAGGGTGGATTGTGTATGTTTAGGTGCTAAGGAAATAGTTGAAGGAGAACAAGCTTATAAGCCTCCAAGTGGTGTGGAAAAGGGTGTTTTCACACCCTAGGTTTATGGAATAGACTAAAATTTAGTATTTCTATGTAATGGTTATGAATTTGTGCATTTAAGTTGTATGGAATGGTGTGTTCATGAGGTTAGATGTAATAATAAGGTAAAATGGTGTTTTAGTAATGTTAATGGACTTAAAATAATAGGTTTGGCATGATAAATTGGGAAGGAATCCATGTGTATGTGCATGTGTGTGCTTTGGCCAAATGGTGTGTGTAATGTGGCATGGCATGTGTAAACATGTATATGGCATATTAGGTGAGAAAATGACAAGTAAATAAAGTGTATAAACCATAATTGGAAATGGATAATAATAGTAACTTTGCGACGATAGGTCAACGGTGGCATTTTATGTGTAACTTGGCATGGCATGTGGCTTAGGGACATAATGGACTTAAGAACTAATAAAGTTAGGAATAACAGTCCTATATACTAATTTGGCCCATTAGTTAGACACACACTAGATGGTTTGACCGGTCAACTAGGGAGTTAGCAGTTGCTAGGCAGTTTAGTCCCCTTAGGGCCACTGTTGTATGTTGGATGTCACGAGTGTAGCCATTGAGGTTCTGAGATGAACCCTACACACTCGGGTATTAGGAGGTCTACCTGGGCTGATCTCTACTACCCACTTGTTGTTTGTGGATATTGGGAGATCCCTCAGGGCTGATCCTTGCTATCAACTTATGGTGTTTGATGATGTGACTTGGGGTATTGAGAGGTCCCACGGGGCTTATTCCTACTATCTAATTCGTAGATATTGGGAGGTCGATGGATTGATCCCTACTATCTGCTAGTCAGGTATTAGGAGGTTTACGAACTAATTCCTACTATCGGGTGAGGTAGGTGCAGCTACCGAGGTCTAAAATATAAGCCACTGCATAGGATAGTTCCTATTATTCAGTGTTTTAAAGTGTTGTCTATCTGTCATGGGCCTAAATTATAACAAACTAGACCGAGACATAAATAAGTGGACTTGGACTTAATAAAGGAACTGGTTATAATTGGATAGGGCAAATGGCATTTAGACTTATATGTTGCATATTTCTTATGTGTTGCATTATGACATATTATATTTGGTCTATTCCACCACTGAGTTTATACTCTGCGTGTTGGTGTTTTAATGCACAAGTTGTAGATTAAGGGTCATTCAGCTTCAGACGGCATCAATGTAGCTACTTTCTGAGTCATCTGGGTATACTTTTGCTTTCTTTTGGTTGTTGTAAATATGCAATCATGTATAGTAGGTTAGTGTGGGTTATGGGTTGTAAAGTAAAATTGGAGACAGTAACCGTATATATATCTGTATAATTTTAGTTGTTAATATATAATATGCATGTTTATATCTGTGTGTCTGTGGGTCTGAGACCCTGCATATAGTGTTGTGTATGCTAATGTGTGATGATGTTTTGGAGGACTAGAAGGGTTCAGGGGATGAGGTGTGATGGGTAAATGGGTTTAGAAGTGTCTTTCTTGTAGGTTTATTTTGGGTTTTTCACCCAGGTAGCTATTATGCTGCTCGAATTTTTGTAAATGTCTGGTAGTCCTAATTTGATGGTTGAACAGTCTAAAATAGACAGTAATAAAAGGCTAAGTAGATAGAAATGGAAATTGAGTAGGCTAGGTCAAAGTTGGGTAAAAGTTAAACGAAAGGCTCTTGGGAAAATCCAAGGATGGGTGACCTCATGGGAAGTTGCACACTTTGCCTATTTCCTTCAGGAATGGGCAGAGGGTGTTACACTTCTACTACACTAGTATAGATAAAATGAAAGTGCAATAGCCCTATTGGACCTTACTGCTATTGCACTAGAATAAGTAATGTGTAGTGGCCTTGCTGGACCTTATTACAATTACACCAACATGGGTAAAATGTGTAGTGGCCCTATTAGACCTTACTGTTGCTACAACAACATAATATACATATAAATAAATATGTGTAGTGGCCTTATTGGACCTTACTGTTGCTGCATTAGCATATTATGGCACTATAGTGTCTTAGCTAATAACTCCTTAGTTGACTAGTTAACCTATCTAATTTAGGTTGTCAAACTCATATGGGCTTCTAATTAATCTTATTTAATCCCATGCATATGATTCTTTTATTACATGAGCATAATGTAGACTGCTTTCATGCACATCTTATTAAATCTTCATAATGTTACATTGATTTACTTGCTTAAATTACCATTATTATTACACATTTATTTTTCATAATCTTATATAATGCATGATACTCTATTACCAAAACATGTACTACTATGTCTTACCATTTCAATTCCACTTACCATTTTATTTCAAAAAAAGTATAACTAGATATCTATGTCTTAATTAACTTTTTTCATATATTTACTTCCCATTTAGTCAATACTCATAATATTTACTCTTAATATACCTACTTGTTTCATGTTCATCCACTTCTATCCATTTAGCCACATGGTTTATTACCCCATTCACTAAGTTTTGAGTGCATAACCATTTCGTCCTATGTTTAGTCATTCTATGCACCATTATCAATATTATATCATGCATATATTTCACACTTCTACCTATTACACCATTTGGCCACAATTTGAAATACACTTTCTCATGCTTTCCTTTTTATGTACTTAATTTATACATGTTTTAAACATTTATTCAAGCATATTACCCCATTAATCAAGCCTTAATTCATACATATACCTAAGTAAAAAATTTTGGCCATACCTAGAGGTATTCTCTACCATTTTGTAACGACCCAAAAATTCCGACTCTTATGAATAGTACTTCTCAAGATGAATAGTGCTTCCCGAGATCCGAGTTACATTAACCATACCAATGGGGAGTATTAATTACAAGAGAATTTTGGGCAAAGTTTAAAGCCAATCCGAAGTCATTTGGATAATTAAGATTTTATGGTAATGTCTTGTAAATAGTGTCATAGGCAAAGCTGAACCGTAAAATAAATAAAAAGTTGATCAAAATAATTCAAAAATATTACAACTTGATCCTCAAATATTTCGA
This sequence comes from Hura crepitans, assembly GCA_948208565.1. NCBI lineage: Eukaryota > Viridiplantae > Streptophyta > Magnoliopsida > Malpighiales > Euphorbiaceae > Hura > Hura crepitans. The sequence continues at coordinate 7,526 of CANXYI010983848.1, forward strand.
GTAGTCCAATGGCTTTTGGAATCGAAATTTTCTGAGTAAGGGAACTATTTTTACCTAATTTTTAGGACAGAATTTATATTAATTTTTTGGGTTATTGTCAAATTTTAGACTCAAATTTTTGAGAGGATTTAGGGTTTAGATTTATGGAATTTTGGGAATAGGAATAGAGGAAAATTGACTTTTCTACTGCTTATAATAATTTTTTGATGCAAAGAAAAATATTATTTTTGAAAAGTATATAAAGGGAAAAATTTCCTTCCTCTCTCACATACCACAAACTTCCCTCCTCTCCTCTACCACCTTCGATTTTTGCCACCTTTCTCGCTCTCTCTTTTTCTTATGCTTTCTTCCTCCACAAAAAGACCTGCATTATGAGGTTATACCCGAAACGACGAGCATTCCAAGATGAGTCCATGGACACTAAAATCGTTAGGAATAGCAGAGTATTTCAGGAGAAAAATCGAGAAGAAAATCGAGGTGAATAGTAACCTTCTCTCTCTCGAGTTTTCTTTTTTCACAAATTTTATTTTTCATGGGTTTCTATAGTGTTGTAGAGCACATATCTGGCTCGAAATATTTTTTGGACTTTTAGATTATTTTATATTATTTATTGAAGTTCATACTCTTTTGTATTCATAGGGGAGATGACAACCCGAGCCTGAGACAAAGATAAGGCCTAAGCCGACTTTAGGGGTCCTGTACAACCTTGTTTATATGTGTAATCAATTTGATTTGGCTAAATTATTCATTTAATGCATTATATGCTTTATGTCATAATTGTAATAAATGGTATTAAATGCTTAAAAATTGAAATAAATGTTATAAATGTAATTTATGATTAATGTAATGATAAATGCATGATACGAGATGGTTATAAGTGATGGAAATTGTGAGAATACCGAAATTGAGTTCTTTAATGCCTTATGAGAGATAAAAACTGAATATGCCATGTTATTTGATGTATGCATAGAAATGCATGTGTATGGTCATTTTATGAATAGAACATGAAAAGTGGATGTAATGGGTACTAAAATGCCATGAATTGACTTGATATACACATATGGGGTGTTATGCCTATTTTAACTATTAAGCACGCTAATATGTGTGCGGATGTTATTATCGATGTGAAAATGTTGTGTGTGCATGAATGTAATATGTTATTATGCTTGAGATGAATTTTCGACACATAATGATGACATATGTGTTATGAGGGCATAAAGAGGCAATGTATGACTATTTAGGTATTAATATCTAAAAATGTCATGAATTGATCATTTGAATTGATATTTTAGTCTTTCTATGACATAATGATATGATGTTATGATCGATGCCCTTACACCTTAAAAAATGGAACCTATAGGTGTAATGGACGTCAATAGGCCTAAGTTGGCCAAGTTTACATATTTAGGCCATACAATAATGCATTAGGGCCAATGGTGATTTTAATGAATATAATGATATAAAATGTGAAATTGGTTAATTTGACATATAATGACATGTTTAATAATGCCTATATAGTTAGACAACCTACATTAGATAGGTTAACTAGTCAACTAGGATTGTAGTGGTTACTAGCATACCTTTGGGTATGAGACCTATGGTTAATGATTTACGTGCCGATGGGTATGAAAGCCTTCAGGCCTAAGATTATGTGCTAATGTGCATGAGAGCCTTCGGGCCTAAGATTACATGCTAATATGCATGAGAGCCTTTGTGCCTAAGATTTACGTACCTATATGGTATGAGAGCCTTTGGGCCTAAGTGTTACGCATCTGTGGATGTGAGAGCCTTTGAACCTAAGTTACACATCTATGGATGTGGAGAGCCTTCGGGCCGAAGTTACACATCTACAAATATGGAGAGCCTTCGGGGCTAAGTAATTCTATTATCCAGTCTTGGTAAGTTATCTTATGGATATAGGCATTAATTAAATAATTAAAATAGCTTAAAATGAATAAATTGGTTTTACATGTTTAATGGAATTAATATGTGATATATGGACAAAATGTGGTCAAATGACTCAAACTGGCCTTAAGGTGTCTAAAAGTGTTTATTATCATTAGTACAATTATTATTGGTGATTATATGTGTATACAACTCAAAATATTAATATGGACAGTTATGAGGTGTATAATGGCATTTATGATTGAAAAACATGTATGTCTTTATTCTTTGCGATATATGAGTTTGGTATGGCATTTTTACAAGCTGTTATGATATGGTATGATATTTACTGTGCCTTATGGTCTACAAATGACTATTATATGATAGTTGTGATTTTTGGCATATTTAATGCTTAAAGATTATGACCTTATGCATGTGATGCATTATGTCAATTAAATGGTGGTTATTTGATGTATATATAATGCCTTGGTAATTGTGCCATAAAATACATTGTTCATGCTTGAAATGTGAATGTTTGCATATAAGACTCTAAATATGCATGAACGTGATTTTAAAAAAAAATGAATTATGTTGCATATAAATCACTGAAAATGCATTTTTGTGATATTAAATCCGAAAATGGCTTGTGTGCATATAAGCATGTTAAGATTAGCCTTTTTACAAGTTAAAGTGATTACACCACTAAGCAAAAGCTTAGCACATTATTTGTTTGTGATGCATAGGTAACAAGACAGTAGATTATAGCCAAAGCTTCTATAATCAGGAGACACAAAGATAACCCCTGTATGGGTATTTTTGTATTCTTTTTGTAATAATAATAATGATGTAAATGTAATGTCTATATAGTCAATATGCTCTTGTGATCCCAAAGAGATTGAGTCTAATCTGCATTTTGCAGCGGGTTTTTGTCTTAAAGATTTTAATTATGGGTTTTACTTTCTATTTCTTGCATGCTATGTGACGATTATTGAGTTTGCATATGAGATTGCTGATTGTGGAAAGCCTGAGGCTTATTGTGTTTATAATGTGATTTGGAGGGTTAGGAGGACTCATGTGAGTTAGAGCTATATGTTTTGATTATATAGAAGTGTTTTTAAATAGGTAAAAATTTGGAAAAGTGTCCCGATACAACCGTTATATTGCCAGATTTCCAACTCGATGACCTTAATATTTACCTCGATTTATGTGCCAAAGGTTTTTAAATGTTTTTATTTCATATTTGAATCAAGAAATGTTTCCTTATATGAAATTTTTAAATTTTTAGTGATTTTAGATAACGAAACTAGATATCATTTTGCATGTGTGCATCCCCCATTCGAGTCCGTGTACGTATCGGGAGGAGGGCACTACACTTAGTGGTATCAGACCTTCGATTGGGGTTTCCTTTGGACCTATAAGTTACACAAGAGCACTTTAAGAGTCGTAATACATTTACATTAAATACTATTACATATTTGGCTCATAATCTATTTCTCTTGCATTTAGGTACGAGACATGAGTAGCAGCACTATGCCTACTGAGGAAAAAGGGGTAAAAAGTCATGCTTCTTTAGCCTTTGGAGAAGGGGATGCACAACCTAAGTATGTGACCCCTAGTGATACTGGACATGCTATTCTTGGACAACAAGGTCCACTTGCATGGTTACAGATAATGTTAGAGTCTATCAGGTAAGTGATAGTGGCTACTACGGCTACAGTGACATCTGTTACTGCAGTTGCTAATTCATAAGTTATTCCACCTCTAGTTCTACAAGAACAACCGGCATTTCAAAGAACTTATAAGGAGAGATTGATCAAGAATGGGGCTGAGTTCTTTAAGAGAGAAAAGTCAGATGAGTCCAGTAGAGTAGAATACTGGTTGGACCAGATAGTTCATATTATGCAATAGTTGAGATGCCTACAATATGAGTATGTTGCTTGTGCCACTTCAATGCTATATGAAGAAGCATTAAAATGGTGGGAAATGATCACTAAGCACAAGGTAGCTACAGATATTACCTAGGATTTATTTTTGAAGGAATTCAAGGAAAAGTATGTTATTGAGCATTACCTGGACTAAAAATACAAATTCATGGATCTCAAGCAGAGACATAGAACAATCTCTGAGTATGAGAATGAGTTTGCTTGCTTGAGCTGGTATGCGAAGGCAGTGGTGGCTAAAGAAAAGGACCACTATAAGAAGTTTGAAAAGGGGTTAAACTTGGATGTCATGCAATAGATTACTTCTATAAAATTCCAAGACTTTACAGCCTTAGTAGTAGCCTGTCACACTATAGAGATGGTCAATAAGATGAAATAGAAGCAAGAAAGCTTTAAGAAGAGATCATATGGACATGGGCAAGGTAGTTCTATGTATGTATCTAATAAAAAGCATAAGAGTGGTTAGTCCAAGCATTATCAAGGTAAGCAGCTAGACTGATCACAGAGGTTAGGACATGGTTCTATATCACAAACCTGAGCATAGACTTAAACTTTGGGCACTCCTAGGTCCACAACAGGTAATGCTATGACACCTGCTTATGAGACTTTCCATCAGAGACATATAGGAGTATGTTGGAGGGTTATACTAGGATCTTGCTAGGGTTATAGCTCCAGAGATCATTTTTAGAAGGATTGCCCAGTGAAGCCTTATGTTCCTTCACAAAAGCAAGATAAGAGAGATTCAAGAAGCAAAGATGGACCTAGTTAGAAAGACAAGACAGAGAGTAGAGCTCTAATGAGGCAGTATGCCATACGAGCTAGAGAAGAGGTAGAGGCTACTAATGTTATTATGGGTATATTTCATATCTTTGATTTACCTATTTTAGCACTGATAAACCCTGGGTCCACACATTCTTATATCTGCACTTCATGGATTGGGGGTTAGTCTTAGATGACTTTGGTTTTGATATGATGGTTAGCAATCCTATAGGATAATATATTATAGTAAGCAAAGTATATAAAGACTATCCATTGTCAGTGCAAGGACAAGTTTTCTCTATAGATCTCATGGAATTGCCATTCAATGAGTTTGATCTTATCCTAGGCATAGATCGGTTGTCTAAGTATCACTCCATGATAGATTGCAAGAAGAAGAAAATCATGTTACAAGCTGGTGATGGGTTAAAAGTGACAATGTTGGGTGAAAGATTGGATTGCATGGTTAATGTAGTATCAGCGATGGTGGATAAAAGGATGATGCAAAAAAGTTGTGAAGCCTATCTTATTAATGTGGTTGACACCACAAGGTAAATGATAGAAATAAGTCAGATGCCTATTGTAGCTAAGTTTAGGGATGTTTTCCTAGATGAGTTACTTGGTTTGCCACCAGAATAAGAGTTAGAGTTTGGCATTGAGGTGATGCTAGGCACAGTGCCAGTTTCTATAGCTCCATATAGAATGGCTCTTATGGAGTTGAAAGAGTTAAAGATTAAGTTGCAAGAGCTTCTCAACAAGGGTTTAATCAGACCTAGTGTTTCACCATAAGGAGCAGTAGTTCTGTTTATCAAGAAGAAAGATAGTTCTTCGAGGCCTTGTATGGATTACAGATAATTAAACAAAGTCACCATCAAAAATAAGTATCCTTTACCATGGATTGATGATCTTTTTATTAGCTTAGAGGGGTAGGTGTCTTCTCTAAGATTGATCTTAGATTCGGGTATTACCAGTTGATAATAAAAGAGGCAGACATACTCAAGATGGCTTTTAGAACTAGACATGGTCACTATGAGTCCCTAGTGATGCCTTTTGGGTTAACTAATACACTGGCAATCATGAACCTTATGAATAGGATCTTTAGGCCATTTCTAGATCAGTTTGTGGTAGTCTTCATAGATAACATTCTTGTGTATTTTGAGAACCAAGAAGAGCATAAGAAGCATCTATAGACGACTTTATAGATTTTAAGGGATGAAAAGCTTTACGTAAAGCTTAGCAAGTATGAGTTTTGTCTAGAGGAAGTAGCATTTTTGGGCTATATAGCATTGGCTGACGATATAAGGGTTGATCCTAGTAAGATTTAGGCAATAAGGGATTAGAAACTGCTTAGGAGCATGATTGAGATTAGGAGTTTCTTGGGGTTAGCTAGTTATTATAGAAGGTTTATTGAGGGGTTTTCCTTGGTTGCAGTATCCATGACACATTTTGTAAGGAAAGATGTGAAGTTTGAATGGGATAGCAAGTGTTAAGAGAGTTTTGACAAGCTTAAGAGTAAGTTGATAGAGGCTTCAATTTTAGTTCAACCAATGTGAAGGATATAGTTGACTATATATAGTAATGCTTCACTGAGTGGGTTAGGTGGTGTACTCATCAAGGATGGTAAGCTTGTTGCCTATACTTCTAGACAATTAAAACCTCATGAGAAAAACTACCCGACATATGACTTAGAGCTCATATCCATTGTGTTTGCTTTAAAGATATAAAGGCACTATCTCTATAAGGAAAAGTGTTATGTCTTCACTGACCACAAGAGTCTAAAGTATCTGCCAACGTAGAAAGAGTTAAACTTGAGGCAAAGGAGATGGATGGAGTTAATCAAGGATTATGATTTCCTTATTGACTACCAGCTTGAGAAAGCTAATAAAGTTGTAGATGCCTTAAGCAGAAAGCTTATGTCAGCTTTAAAGGCAATGTACGCTAGTTTAAAGCTATAAGATGATAGTGGTTTGTTAGCTGAGTTGCAAGTTAAGCCAAGTTTGATACAGTCAATGAAGGATTCACAGAAAGATGATCATCGACTCTAAAGTATCATAAGTATGATTCAAGAGGGGAAGTCTACCAAGTTTGGCATTAAATAAAATGGTTACTTGTACTATAATGACCACTTATGTGTGCCAGAGAAAGAGGACTTAAGATAGAAGATGCTATAAGAAGCACACAATGCTCCATATGCTATGCATCCTAGCAGTACAAAGATGTACCAAGATTTGAAGATGGCCTATTGATGGTCAGGCATGAAGAGAGATGTAGTTGATTATATGACTAGATGCCTCACTTGTTAGCAAGTGAAGGCCAAGCATTAGGTTCATTTTAGTTTGCTTCATCCCATAGCAATACTAAAATGGAAATGAGATTGAATCACTATAGACTTTGTGATTGGACTACTGATGACTAGAAACAAGCATAATTCTATTTGGGTAGTGGTTGACAGATTGACTAAGTTTACTCATTTCATTCCAGTGAGGAAGGATTACTCTATGGAGAATTTGGCAGAATTGTGCATTAATGAGATAGTTAGGCTTTATAGAGTGCCTTTGTCTATCTTTTTAGATAGAGATCCCTATTTTACATTAAGATTTTAAAGGAAACTCTAAAATGCCTTGGGGACTAGGCTCAATTTCAACATAGCTTTTCATCCACAGACATATGGTCAGTCAAAGAGGATTATTCAAATTCTTGAGGATATGCTTCGAGCATGTGCCATAGAGCTTAAGGGCAGTTAGGATGGATATTTGTCATTAGTAGAATTCGCTTACAACAATAGTTACCAAGTGAGTCTGGGTATGGCTTCTTATGAGCCATTATATGGGAGATGATGTAGAACTCCCTTATGTTGGAGTGAGTTGAGTGAGCACAAGCTTATGGGACTGAATTCGGTCAAGGATGCTGAAGGGAAGGTGAAGATCATCATAGAACAACTGAAGGCTGCTTCAGATAGACAAAAATCCTACGTGGATTTAAAGAGAAGAGATATCAAGTATGAAGTTGGTGATAAAGTTTTTCTCAAAGTATCTCCATGGAAAAGGTGTTGAGGTTCGATAAGAAAGGGAAGTTGAGTATGAGGTTCATTAGACCATACGAGATCACAGAACGTGTGGGTCCATTGGCCTACAGACTAACTTTACCTCTAAAGTTGTAGCAGATTCATGATGTGTTTCATGTTTCAATACTGAGAATATATAGATCAGACCCTTCATATGTTTTGATAGCTGATGAAGTGGAGATAAGACTAGACTTGTCGTATGAAAAAGAACTTGTTGGTATCCTAACCAGAGCAGTTAAGGAATTGCGAAATAAGACTATGCTGTTGGTGAAAGTCTTATAGCGACATCATGGTATGGAAGAGGCTACTTAGGAAAGTGAGGCTTAGATGCGGGAACAATACCCATATTTGTTTGAACCAGGTATGTCGAGGTTGACATCATTTCTAAGAGGGGAAGAAAAGTAATGATCCAAAAATCCCGACTCTCATAAATAGTACTTCCCGAGATGAATTGTGCTTTTTGAGATCCGAGTCGCACTAATTATATTGATGGAGAGTATTAATTACAAGAGAATTTTGGGCAAAGTTTAAAGCCAATCCGAAGTCGTTTAGATGGTTAAAAACGCTAATTAAGATTTTACGGTAGTGTCTTATGAATAGTGCCATAGGTAAAGTTGAACCGTAAAATAAATAAAAAGTTGCTCAAAATAATCTAATAGCTTTGGATTATTTTGAATACTCAAATATTAAATAAAAAGTGCCTAATACTCAAATATTCTAAATAGTCCAATAGCTTTGGAATCAGAATTTTTTGAGTACAAAAACTATTTTTGCCTTATTTTCGGGACAGAAAATATATTAATTTTTTAGGTTATTGTCGAAATTTAGGCTCAAGATTTTGAGAAGATTTAGAGTTTGTATTTATGGAATTTTAAGGATAGGAATGGTGGAAAACCGACTTTTCTACTGGTTATAATAATTTTTTAAAGCAAAGAAAAATATTATTTTTAAAAAGTATATAAAGGGAAAAATTTCCTTCCTCCCTCACACACCACAAACTTCCCTCCTCTCCTCCTCCACCTCTAATTTTTGCCACCTTTCTCCCTCTCTCTTTTTCTTATGGTTTCTTCCTCCACAGAGGGACTCACGTTGCGAGCTTATACCTGAAATGATGAGCATTCCGAGATGAGTCCGTGGACACCAAAATCATTAGGAACGGTAAAGTATTTCAGGAGAAAATTGATAAGAAAATTGAGGTGAATAGTAACTTTCTCTCTCTTAGGTTTTCTTTTTTCATAAATTTTATTTTTCACAAGTTCCTATGGTGTTGTAGAGCATATATCTAGGCTCAGAATATTTTTTCGACTTTTAGATTATTTTATATTATTTATTGAAGTTCATACCCTTTGGTATACGTAGGTGAGACGACATCTCGAGCCTCCCAAGGCAAGGAAAAAGGACTAGGCCAACTTTGAGGGTGTCATACGACCTTGTTTGGTATGTGTAATCACTTTGATTTGGCTAAATTATTCATTTAATGCATTATGTGCTTTATGTCATAATTGTAATAAATGGTATTAAATGCTTAAAATTTGAAATGAATGTTATAAATGTAATTTATGATTAATGTAATGATAAATGCATGATATGAGATGGTTATGAGTGATGGAAATTGTGAGAATACCAAAATTGAGTTCTTTAATGCCTTATGCGAGATAAAAACCAAATATGCCATGTTATGTGCCGTATGCATAGAAATGTATGCATATGGTCATTTTATGATTGGAACATGAAAAATGGTTGCAATAAATACAAAAATGCCATGAATTGACTTGATATACAATGTGCAGCGCTATGCCTATTTGAGGCCTTAAGCGTGCTAATATGCGTGTAGGTTATTATAGATGTGAAAATGTCGTGTGTGCATGAATG
>CANXYI010983898.1:0-10820 GCA_948208565.1 Hura crepitans
AAATCAACCAAGGCTAATGCCATTTACACTTTATCTCTCTTCCCTTTCTTTTCTACATTTCTCACTCAAATCATACCAAAATCCTTTGATATTTGAATAAAACATGATCATTATAGTGTCTAGAGCTTGATTATAGTGTCGCTTTTTGTAAGACAAGGCTATTTTGAGGTGAAAAAAAGTAGAGGTAGGAAGATTTACACCAGACCTTGAATTAATCCTTGATTATTTTTATAGGTAACTAGAGGCACTTTAGATCATAATTCTAGTTTTATTTTCAAATTTGGAGTTGTACATATTCTTTTATGAATTTTTCTAATTTCTAGTGTATTATGGAATTTAGAGAACTTTGAGGGGAACAAGAACTGGGGCAACGAAAAGCTATAAAATTGATCTTAGGACATCGAATAACATATCTAAAATTCCATATTAGGTGACATTTAAGGTTTGTATGCATTTAAGGGTTAGAATAACCCTAAATTTGTTTCTAGGGTATTCTAGGGTTAATGCATGTTAATAAACTTATTTGATTGAAAAATGGAAAAAAATGAACTAAATACAGAAGATGGAAAAATGTGTATGTAATATGAAATTTAAGGACATAATTGGAATTTTTGAAATTATTGTATAATGGAAGGAAACGATGGTATAATGAGTTAGAATAAATGAAAATGGCATATAATGGGAATGTGCATTGATGATTTCATGATAAGATACAAATATGGTAGATGAATGTATATATGTGTATTGTGATATATGTACTATTCATTATGTGTAACATGCATATTGGTGATGATAAATTATAATACAAGTAGTGTTAATGATTGACATATGCATGGAAAATGGTAGATGAAATTGTGCATGATAAAGATGGTAATATAAGTATTGATATAGAAGGACAATTGGAAATGGCAATGTTTAAAATGAGACTCGTGATATGAAATGTGTAACATAACACTGAATATTGATATTGAGTAAACATATGATTTGAATCGAGCATGAGATTATGACTATGAACCATATGAATAATGAATAATGAGAATTGAAAGTGAATGGCCCATATACATTAGACAACCTACTGGATAGGTTGACTGGTCAACTAGGGGATGTATTAGCTACTAGGACACTTTAGTGTCATTGATATTGATGATCTTGATACTTAATTACACTTCATTACTTTCATGTGGGTGCAACTGTTAAGAGGTCTAACAAAACCACTATACATAACACTATGTGAGTGTAGCCATTAGGAGGTTCAATAGGACCACTGCATATACGCATGTTTATTACCTTCTTTACCTTGATTTTTATGTGGGTGTAACTACCGGGAGGTCTAATAGAACCACAGTACATAACTTATGTGGGTTTAGGCATCATGAGGTTCAATAGAACCACTACATACCATATAGTTGTGCTTTGCTGGTGCAGTAGCTAAGGTCCAAAATATGGGCCACTGCAGAGTATTATCCCGATATTTAGTACTTAGATATGTGTTTATTAGATATAGGCTAAAAAGTGGATGAAAGACATTAAGTAGAAGAATGATGAGATACATAATTTGTTTTATTTAGTAAATGCTCATGCTTACACAATTGAATGAATGAATTAATGATCATGATGTAACTTGATAAATTAAACCAAATAATAGTTATAATTAGATAAGTTAAGTACATAAAGTAACACACACAGAGCCTGTATACGGTAACAATATTTTTTACACGATATATAAGTTTACTTTTCATAGGTTTATTTTGGCTTATGACACCATGTAGCCATTTTACTTCCAAAATTTTGTCTTGACATATGTGTATGGATTTTTATATACATGCATTTACCTAATACATAATAATTCACACATGGGCCCCAATTGCCCATTTGTACATATGTATAACATGGTTAAGACAATAAAGGAATAGCTAAGTGAAACTAGTCTTGGTGTCATCTTTTATTTAGGTTGGCAATGGTTCGAGTAGAAGGTGTCACAATGTGCCATCTGCCATTCAGATCCAGTAATCGAGTCAAGTGAAAGGTGTCGTATGAAAACTTAAATAGAGTATTGTGTGGGATATGGAAATATATATGGGTGGCATTACGAACAAAGTATCAATTGAATAGATGTTTTAATGTAAAAAGACAAATGTTGATAGAATAATTATGTAAACCATATAAGGCTCATAAATGGTAGGTATACACACACACACACACACACACACACACACACACACACACACACACATATATATATATATGAAGTCAAGTAAAGTAATACACGAACATAAACGAATATAATTGTATTATTAAGAGAAAGAAATTAATTACATAATAGAGAAAATAATTTCATGTACATAATAAGAAATTAAATTTATATATGACTAGAAACATAAATATAAAGAAATAACTAATTGTTACAAAAAATAGTTAATTGGATCAAAATAAATATAGTTGAAAATAATAAAAAAGTATCGAGAATATTGTTAAGTTAAATAAGAGAAAATAATTAAAAAATTAAAGGTATTTGGAAATAATTATGAAATTAATTGATATGAAATTAATATCATAAAAAAGTAAATATATAAAAGCATAATTATATGTATTCAACTGACTAAATGTAATTAAATAAAATAAATTGATTATGTGGAAATAAAAAGTGATATAAAACATATGAATATAGCTAAATAAGTAAGGGTTTTACATATTAGTAATAATGTTAAGGGAATGAAATAAAATAGATTATACTTTTAAAATGAGAGTTAAGATAGAGTTTATGGAACCATTTAATAGGAATAAAAGTAAAAATTAAGTATGTGAGATTAAATAATGAATAGAAAGGAAGCATATGCATTAATTACATAAATTAAAAAAATGAACATATATCTAGTTGTTATAAGTTGTAATTTTTTAAATAGTAAGAATTGTGAAGACATAAGAAAGTGATAATTGAAAATGAATCGTGAAAGAATTATTGTATAAACATTTAGACATTATTAATATCAGAACTGTATGATGATAAATAAATAGTAGAGCAAATGGATATATATATATATATATATATATATATATATGTATATATTGGAAAGAGAATAATAAGCACATGAGTAAAAATGTAGTACATACAGTATTTTGTAATTAATTAGAAGATCATACTACAATAAGAGAATAAAAATTTAAGGAAATTAACTAAAAGTCTTACAAATAAGTATACGAGTGAAAGAAATACAAAATCATAGAATGTGAGTAGCAAAACTAAGTAATGGCATATGTTCAAGAACAAAACTAATATAGCATAAAGTGAAGCATGAATATGCTCATATTCATTTTGAGAAAGCATGCTATGATGAATAATCATGAAAGCTATATTTATATGACCATATGATTGAGATGTGGCATTAAACTTCATTATAAACATGATTTAATTTCTTATGATGTTTTAAAGGCATGAAAATAATTAGGAAGAGAAATGTAATGAGAATTAAAGATAGCCCATATGAGTTAAACAACATACTAAATAGGTTGACAACTAAACTAAAGAGTTTAGCAGTTGCTAGGACACTTCAGTTTCTTCATTCATGTTGGTGTAATAGTTGGCAAGGTCCAGTAGGGCCACTGCATATATATTCATATGGGTGCAGCTATCATTAAGGTCTAATATACCTAATACACATATTCATGCTGGTGTAATTGCCGTTAGTGTCTAATAAAGCCACTGCAAAAATATTCATGCTAGTGTAGTGGTTGTTGAGGTCTAATAGGGCCAATGCACATAAATTCATGTTGTTTCCCAAGCATTGAGGTCTAGTAAAGCCATTGCACATACCTTTACACATCCATATGGGTGCAACTGCCATTGAGGTCTAAAATGTGGGTTATTACACATTCAATAAGACCTGTAGGGTCTATATCACATTATTCAATATTGTGATGTTATCTAACGAATATATGCTAAAATAAGTAAGCAATGAAATTACAAATCATTAATATATTTATATGAGTAACACCAAACATCAATAAGATATTATGAATAATGTTTGGAATGAAAAACATATAATGGGATTTTATTATATATCGTTATGCTAGGTTATAAATGCTATGAATAAATAGATTGAATATTTCATGCTATGTTATTACAAACCTTTTAGATAAGGACATGTAAGGGAAAAATTAAAAAATATTATCTTATTAAAAGAAGCATGTTTTTAGCTAAACTAATTAAACATAGAAACTATAGTTATGAGTATAAAAGAAGAATATGAACATATATACATATGGATGATTAGAAATGGCATGATAGAGTATAAGGTATTGAATTGTGAGATGGATAGGAATTATTTTAGATGTTTTTATATGCACATAGGACCATAAACATAAAAAGGATTAATATATAATTACATAAATAAAGGAATAAAGGAATACTAATAATGAAAATAATGATAACTCAAAGTATTAGTCCCATGGTATTAGAATACACCACTAAGCTCTTTTGCTCAACACATTGGCTTTTTGTTGATGTGTAGGTTGTTGATGAAGTCGAGCATTACAGTAAATCAAGTCTTAGAATAACAAAATTTATGTGATAACTAAAAAGGTAAGAAGGATTCACCACGTGTATTGTTTGTGAGCTAAAAGTGTACCTGCATCATTAACTAGAAATGGTTACTTAAGGTGACATATATACATTTAATACTTTAGAGTTATTGTAAATGACACAAAATATATGTAAGTGGATAATAGCTTTAGATTATTTGTTTTTAGTTTGAATGTTTAAATGATAATTGTAATAATTTATTCTTAAATTGTAATGCCCAAAAATCCTGATGTTATGAATATTACTTCTTGAGATGTGAATAGTGTTTCCTAAGACTCGGGTCACACTAATGCAACCAAATGGAAGTATTAATCATGATATCATTTTGGTAAAATTTGAAGTGAAAATGAAGTCTTTTAAAAGGTCAAAAAATGATAAGTAAAGATTTTATGGTAATATCTCATGAATAGTATTTCTACTTTGCTTAGAAAAATTTATGATTTGCATAACTTGATACTTAAATATTCCAAATACTCTATTAGAATTGGAATTGGAATTTTTGAATGTTAGGAAGTAATTTATCTAAATCAAATGATGATAAAAATATTTAATTAAATTGGATTCTCTTGGTTTTTGAACATGATTTTTGTAGGTTTTTTTATCTTAATGTAAATTATTTTATGGCATATTAAATGACTTTATAAGAGGCTTTTAGGGGGAGTGAAATATTTTTTTAAATAAAAGGAATAAAGAAGAAAAAAAAGGGAGCCATTGGATCTTACCGACTTTTGATCTTAACCATTCAATAAAATAGTTAGAAATAGGGTCAAAGATGACCAAAAAGTTAACAATCTCATTTCTTCTTCTTCATTTCCTCCTAAGTGGCCAACGCCACTCTTTCCCCTCCCTACCACCTTTTTTTCCTTCTTCTTTCTCATATCTAGCCCTAAAAACAAATCAAACCCTTAAAGTATGCCCTTTGATTCTTGTTTACACCATCAATTTCAAGAAAGAAATTTTCAATTTGAAGATTTTTTATGTTAAAGTTTTATGTGAATAGGAACTAATTTTTGAAAGAGTGATTTTCTTTTGGTTTGATATTTTTCTATGGGTCCTTAGAGGTTATATAAGACATTTATGAAGTTAGATTTCATTTTGGATGTGTGGTTAATTTTATATGAATTTTTGTTTATCGTAATGGTGTATGTTGTGTAGAAAAAGGGGACTAAGGCAATTCCAAGGATAAAGAGAAAGTGTATAAGGCTTCTTGTTCTCTAAAAGACACTAAATATTATATGTATTCAATGTAGCATAAGGATTTAATGTATGTGTATTTGTTAAAGTATGCATCTTTGTATGTGTTTCATGTTTAATTTATGTTATTTTGGTGCAAACTTTTGTGTGATGATAATATGATATTAAGAATATGACTTTCAACTTATTAACATGATGATAATAAGATGTTTAGATGAAGATTTATGGTTGGCTAAAACATACCTCGGATATAATTTACTATTTTTGTTGATGATAATTAGTAATTAGATGATAATTAAGATAAATGATATTTAATTATGTACAATTTCTTAATTTGATCATAGTTTTCATGAGTTGAGGTATAAATGAGGTAAATGACACCTTAATGGTTTTAAGAGTATGTAATGTAAATTTGATAACTTAGTTGGTGATTTAGTATAAAATTTATGTAAGCAAACAATATGGCTTGAAATATTAGTAATATATAATGAATAATGTCATGCCAATGTTAAGTCTAAACCTTCTCTCACTTGGGGAAGGGCTTAAATAGGTTAAATGATGATAATTGCATATTTTGTGATATGTTTATGTTAACAATATGCTATATGTGAAAAATGAATAGAAATTAAGCTTATAAGCATTTTACGTGCTTAAAAGAAAAAGGCATGTATGTTATGTACGATATTATGCAATATGATTATTTTTTGAGAATAATGAATATGTATAATAGATTTAATATTGCCATATGATGAGGACTATGGTTTTCAACAAAGATGAGGTATGAGCATGATAAAACCATTCATTACATAAAGCCAAAGGATTATGTTGGATAGTGAATACTTAAAGTATTCACAATGGATATTAATGGCATATGTGTAACAACCTGAAAATCCCGACTCTTATGAATAGTGTTTCTCAAAACTTGAGTTGCACTAAATGTACCGACATATAGTATTAATTATGAGAGAATTTTGGACAAAGTTTGAAGCCAATCCAAAGTCTTTTGGATGGTTAAAAATGCTAAATAAGATTTTACAACAATGTCCTATGAATAGTGTTGCAGGCAAAGCTAAACTGTAAAAAAATAAAAAGTTGCTCAAAATAATCTAAAAATGTTACGACCTGATACTCAAATATTTTGAATAGTCTATTGGCTATGGAATCAGAATTTTTCGAGATTGAGAAGTATTTTTACTAAATTTTTGTATATCAAATGCATTAATTTTTTGAGTTTTCTTCATTTTTCGGGGTTGAAGTTTTGAGGGTTTTTAGAGGAGGAATTTATCTAATTTTTGGGATAGATATAGAGGAAAACCAACATTTCTATTGGCTATAATAATTTTTTGAAAGAAGAAAAAATTATTTATGGAAAAAGTATATATAAAGGAAAATTCTATTTCCTTCTATTACACACCATACAACAAAACTCACACCCTCCTCCACCCAAAAAGCCATCCCCCCCTCCTATCTCCCTTTCCTTTTTTTTTCTTCCTCTACACACAAGCCCACTCTGAAAGCTTACACTAGAATTGAAAAGCATCCCAAGACAAGTCCACGAACACCAAAATCACTAAGAACGACGGAGTATTTCAGGAGAAAACTGAAAAGACCCCCAAGGTGAATAGTAACTTCCCGACACTCAAGATTCTCTTTTTCACTAATTTTATTTTTCAGGATTTCTTAGGGTGTCATAGAGCTCATATCTAGGCTAGAAACATTTTTTTGACTTGTATATTATTTTATATTAATTTTTAATTCTTATACACTTTTGTATTTATAGGTGAGGTATCGACTCGAGCCTTCTGAGGCAAGGAAAAGGCTTAGGTTGGCTTCGAACATCCTGTATGACCCATTTTGGTATGTGTAATCACATTAACTTGGAGTAAATATGCATGAATTTTAATATACCATATAGTTACATAATAGTAAAAATTGCCATTAATTGCATAAATGCCTAATAAATGATATGGTTGATTGAAATGTGATTGTTTGATGTTGCGTATATGTAATGTGATGGCTAGAACATGATATGCATGTGTGATGCACATTTATGGAGTAATTAAGGAATAAAAGGCATTATGTTAATTTTAAGCACATATTGATGTTATATGATCACATATGCTAGTTTGAAGTATATGGATGTGGTTTTAAGTATCTAAACATGATTTATAATTGTAGATGAGCGAGTATGTAAATTTTTATGGCCTTGGGAATGTGGAGGCCAAATTTCATGCATGTGACCCATATGTGTGTATTTGTGATTTGGGTATGGTAATGACTCTAAAATGATGTTTTTCGCTTAAATGTCATTTCAGATGTGCACTTAGGATGACTATAATATGTGTGTGTGTGCTTTTTGGTGCCCGAATGCCATTTTGAATGTTGCATGGGTTATTGCCATGATTATAGCCATAAAATGCATGCTTATCACTAAAAGACTGATATTATGTAAAAAATGGCAAGTAATGCAATATCCGATTGTTGTGCATAACCATGATGCATTAGACATTTTAATACAAGTTAATGATGAAAGAAATGATAAAATTCATGTTTACGATTGCCGAATGAGTTTTCTAGTTTTACACCTATGCTATGTAGGTACTTGGTGTTGTTGAGCTTGTGCAAGCCTAATTTAGGTATGCTATGTTTTAGTTAACACAAGTTGCTTAGCATGAGTGTTTTAAGCCTCACTGAGATGTAAAACAGTCATTTGGATGCATGTATCCATGACATGACATAAACTATGTTATGGGTTAAAATTGTTTAAAATGATATAATCAACCAGTTTAGTAATGCCTATACAGTTAGACAACTTAGTATAGAGAAGTTGATCGGTCAACTAGGATTAGTAGCTGCAATGTTTACCTTCAGGTGGTAGGCCTACGGGTCAAATACGTATTTGTGTCGACAGGCATTGGGCTTTTGTGCCACTGTTTAGCACTAAATATGTGTTAGCCTTCAGGTTGATGGATTTTTTATCTAGGATACCAGTGCCTTTGGGTACACTATTTAAGCACCTTTAGGTAGCCTATCATCTGCTATCTAGCCTTGGATAGTTGTCTTTTTAGTATGGGCATAAATTAAATAAATAATTATAATAAAAAGGTTAAATGTGGTTTTTGCATGATGAAGTGTAAAATAATGATGCATGTATTTTAAATGATGTATTATGCATGACATTGATGTTTTTGGCATAATATCGGGTTTAACCCATTTATATGTTGTATATGGTAACATGAGGGGTTTTATACTGGTAATATTGATGGGTTGATACATATAAGGTCTTGGAACCCGAATATGCAAAAATGATGTGTATGTATGGTAATGGATTAAAATGCATGTTTTTATGCCCGTTACCATGTAAAATGAAGCTTGTGTATGTTTATGACCAATATATGAATACTTTATATGTGTAATTGATTTTTATTGATGTCAAAAGCAATTATGATGTGAGTATAGACCTAATGTAGTTTTTCATATTTTTAATGACAAGTATACACCATATTGCATAATTTTGTTATTATCATAGTGGGTGTATATGTATGGTATTGAAATGACTCACTTAACACATATTGCATAAATGTATGCTTAAATTGCTATACCTAGTTAAAGTGATTACACCATTAAGCGAAAGCTTAGCGTATTTCTTGTTTGCGATGTATAGGTAATAGAAAAGCAGATTAAAGCCAAAGCTTCTGTAGCATAAGAGACTTTTGAAGACAGCCCCTATGTTGAAATTTTTTTTTTATCATTTTGTAATAGTGCAATGATGTAAATGTAGTATTGGTAGTGTGCTCTTGTGATTTAGGAGGGATTAGGCCTAATCTGTAACTTTAGTTGTTTTGTAACTAAAGTTGTAATATTGTAAAAGCTTTATTTTTCTCGCATATATTGTGCGATAATTTGTGATAATGTTGATTGAGTTAAGCCTAAAGCTTTGTGTTTTCTGTGGAGTTTGGAGGGTCAGGAGGACCCATTTGATGTTGAGATATGTTGTATGCGTTTATAAAAGTGTTTTTAACAAGTTTACTATTTAGGAAAGTGTCCCGGTATAGCCGTTATACTATTGAATTTTCGACACGATGATCCCATTAGTTCCCTCGAAAAGCATGCTAAATGATTTTCAATATTTTTATAACACCATAAGTTAAGGAATTATTTAATTAATAAAAAGTTTTAAACTAATTGAGTTTTATGGGCAGTAGAATTGAATATCAGTATGTGGTGGCTCTCCCTACTCAGTTTTGATATACGGGTCGAGTAGAGGGTGTTATACTTAGTGGTATTAGAGCTCCAGTTTAGGCTTTCCATTAAACCTATAGGTTACATAAGAGCATTGTAGTATATTTACATCATAATACTATTACATTTGAGGCTTATAATTTGTTCCTATTATCTACAGACACAAAGATGAGCCATAGTACAACTCGAGGCAAAGAGGAAAAAGTAAAGAGCCATGCTCCTATGACTATAGCACAAAGAGGGGCACAGCCAAAGCATGTGACCACTAGTGATACGGGACATGTTGTCCTAAATAGTAGGGTTAACCATCTTATCTAGAGACTATGTTGGAGTACATTAGGCAGGCGATAATGGCTACTATAACTCTATAGCTACTACAACTGTAGTTGCTACGATACACATAACTCCACATCTAAAACCTTAAGAGTAGCAGGTTTTCTAGAATACATACTGTAACGTCTGACAGTCAAGGTCTTATGAATAGTACCTTCAGGGGCTGAGTGATGTTCCTCATGGTGCGAGTCATCATTTTGAGTTCGATGACTAACATAATGGTCATAAAACTTTGACAGACCTGAAAATAGGGAAAACGAATGAATTACAAAATTTAGCAAAACCAATAAATCATAATAGGTCAAGAATTAGTGGATGAGGAGATAAAATAAGGTCGAGCCGGGACAGCTCTGGGATGTGCCCAGATGGTCTCAAAAATACCATAACATGAGCCTTAAAAATTCCACTGAGTATGATGGAGGAGGAATTATAATTTTTTGAGGTCAATAGATATTTTTTTTGAATATTTTAT
>CANXYI010983911.1:0-16990 GCA_948208565.1 Hura crepitans
CCTTTTATATCATTGACCATTGGTAGTCCTTAGTACTACCTTAATTATTGTACTATTGTCATATTTTTATTCACATCACACTTACCATGTAATATTTAATCTTGTTAAAACTTTACCTATCCCATATTTGGAAAACAAGAGGTCTAATACTAGATAATAGGATCTCAACCATATAGGTCTCTTATGTGTGCAATGCTCCACATTTTAGATCTTATTGTGTCTATAATGCCCATAAAACTTAGCTTTATGAATAATACTTCTCAAGTTATGATTAAGGTCTCCGAGTGGTAGGCCTTACTAATATGACTTAGAGGGGGGCATACTAGTCATGAAACTTCAAAGGACTAAATAAGGCATGAAACAATAGAATTAAAAGTAGTCAGAGAACTAGAAAATTCTTTTACATTAATATCTAGTGGATAGTGATCTTAATTTGAGGTGTAATATAACAAATTTAGGATGTGCTTGGACTGACCACAAAATATCACAAGCTTAAGGTAAAAAATCCTAACTAGTCTAATGGTGAAGAAATCATAATTTTCTAACATCGATAAGTAATTATTTTGAAATTCTTATTTACTTAATTGAAAATTTAAGTATGTTTCCTTTGTATTTTTGGCACAAACTTTGAGGAGTCCCTTAATTATGAAAATATAGAGTTTTTAGTGTCTTAACAAGTTATTTTACTAATCATAAAGTTTAAGGATAAATTTTATAGATTAAGATATAAATTGGATAAAAACTAATTGTTAGATCATTAAATGGTTAAATTGTGGCCGTCCGTGTGTATAACATAAAAAGTTTGGCTTATGTGAGTGTAACAAACAAGATCACACATTCACCATCATCTTCCCTAAGTGTGGCCGATGCCATACTTGAAGGAAACCTTTCTCCCATTTTTGCTTCAAACACCCCAAAAAACACAAAAAAAACCCCAATATCATAATCAAATGTATTATAATTGTGTCTAGATTCTTATTTTACTGTTTATTTCAAGAGAAAAGGATGTTTTTGTGGGAAAAGAGGAGTTTTCAAAGTTCGGGTTTTGAAAACCCAAAAGCTAGGCAAGCATATTTTTGGGGTTTTAATATTTTTCTATGCTATTATGAGTGCGTAGAATTATGATACATGTGTTATTTTCAAGTTTTGATTTGTATAGATTTTTATATGAATTTTTCTAACCTATTATGTAATTTAGAGAAAGAGGAAGAATGGGAAGCTAAGGGCAAAAAAAAAGCTATAAAGGGATATTCAAAACGTTGAGGAATTACTTTGTAAATGTGTTTAGTTAAATATGTGTACACTTTGCATGTTTATGCATTTAGAGTTTGAATACCTATTATAAAAGTTGTAAGTTTAGTAGTTTAAGTGGTCCTAAAATAATTATAATGGTATAATATGGTGTAATGTATGCTAAATAAGTTAAAATAATAGAGAAATGATGATAAAATACTTGTATGGATTAAATGTACACTTGGCCACATGTTATATGTAAAAAAGGCAAAATGTTAATTTTCGACAATATGGTTAAAATAGGTATAATTGATCTACATTTGGATCATTAATCATGTTAGTAAAATTTTTGATAGAAATGGATGCAATAAGTTAGAAATATGGTACATTATATGTGTGTAATTTGTATGCATTTTTTTGTGTACATGTGTAGGTTACATGCAAGATGTAATGAAATGTAAGTTGTATTGTACATATAATTGTGATGTCAACATAAATATGGAACATGAGCCATTAAATGGAAAACATGCATAGATTGTATTGGTATCAATAAGGTAAGGAAGATATGACTATGATCACGTGTTATGTAAAAAGGATCATACAATGTTAAATTGTATGAAGTAAAGTGTCAAAAGCCCATTTGTGTTAGACAACCTACTGGATAGGTTGACTGATTAACTAAAGAGCTAGTAACTACTAGACATTTAGCATTATTTTTATACATGTACACTTACTGTTAGGTCTATTTGGGCCACTACACATACACATATCATATATTGTTATCGATTGCTTATTGACATATCATAATGATTTATATAAGTGTAGCTACTAATAGGTCTAATAGAACCACTATAGATAATTTCATATGGGTGTAAACACATGGAGATTTAACAAGATCACTACACATTTATGATAACCCATTATGCTAGTATAGTAGTTGTTAGGTCTAAAATGTTGGCAAGTGCATATCAGGATCTCAATGTCAAGTATTAGGTTCGTGTCTGTTAGATATGGGTTAGTTAACTAATTAAGCAACAAAAATTATTTATATTATAAAATGAATAAAAGTATTAATAACTGTGATATGAAAATGTGTATGTTATGAATGGATTAAGCTAATGTGACAAGCATAAATAGGTAAACAGTGAGCATAATAGTGTGTGCACATTTGGTGTATTATAACTACACGGCATTACAAGTTTAATGTGAATTTGTGTGCATACGTGTGTAAGCATATTTTATTGAATACACCACTAAGCTTTATGCTTAGTGCACCATATTTTTTGATGTAAAGGTAGTAAATAGATAGGCTCAACTGACCTCAACAACAATAGTGCAGTATAGTGGAGTTAATGCAAGTGTTTTTGTATATTTTGGATTTTATAGTGTGATATAATTTCATAAGTAGTTGGCACTCATATGTAAATATAATAGCACTAGAATGTAATGGTATGTATTATGAAAAGGCATGTTGTGATGCTAACTTATATTACACAAGTCATGTTATTATGATTTGCATGTCTATGGATGAGAATACTTGTTGTGATATGATTACTTAGGTTATTGAGATGAGTTGGGGACCAAAAGGGTCCAGGATGTTAGCGGAGGATTAAGTTGATATAGAAGTGCTATTTTCTATAGGTTTTATTTTTACATATATCATGATATAACTATTATGCTACCAAAAATTTTTTTTTTGTAATAAGATAGTTAAGATAGTACATATGATTTCCATATAAAAATGTTTTAAAAAGATAGTTAAAAAAAGTTTGTTTATGTGTCATATGTTATTCTAATTGGTAACAGTTTGAGTGGGAGGTGTCGTAATGTGGCATTCCTCATTTAGACCCAGCTATTGAGTTGAGATAAGGGTGTTATATTTTGTGGTATTAGAGCCTAAGTTTAGGCATTTTTAGGTGCATTAGACTACATATGAGTGCCATAGGGTTGATATGTATATACATCACATGATGTTACACTACTTGAGGCTGATGTTTGTTTCATGATATAAATTAAAGATGAGTGAATTAAGGTTACTAGTAGGTGAAGAAAAGGAGGTCCAAACTTATGCCCTAGCAATAGTTAATGAGCCAACATATGCAAAAGCACTAGTGAAACAACACACATGCCTAATCAACACAAGCACCACCACCATAGATGCAACACATAGTTGACCTATTAAGACAGATGATCACAATAGCTATTCCACAACCACTATAAGTGCCATAGCCACAATTACAATAGCAACAACCATCACAAGCACTTTAGAGAACTTAACTGGAATGTGTTATAAAGAGAGGAGCTATTGATTTTAAAGGAGCAGATATAAATGATGCTGCTAAGATAGAATACTAGTTGGAAAGAACAGAAAGGATTTTAGAGCAACTAAAATGTACTCTAGAAGAGTGTCTAATTTATGCCACATTGCTATTATAGGCAGAGGCATTCCTTCGGCGGAAAATGGTTCTAGAATATAAAGTTTTAGTAGCAGTGACTTAGGAATTTTTTTAAAGTTTAAGAAGAGATACATCACGAAAACTTATGTAAAAAAAGGAGAAAAGGGTTCTTTAATGTGAAACAAAGGGGAAAGTCAATTTTAGAATATGAGAAAGAGTTCTCTAGATTGAGTAGGTATCTAAGGGAGATCATTCCCATAGAGGATGACATATGCAGAAGGTTAAAAAAGGGCCCCGATATAGAGATCAAACTATAAATGGCAGTGAACAAGATTAATCACTTTGCCAAGTTAGTCATGGCAGCATTTGTTAGCGAGGATACACTAAGAGAGAAGAGAGAGAATTTGAAAAAAAGACATTTTTCATTGTAAGATAGACGAAATTAGCTCTAGAAGTGAGCAAGAGGTAAAAAGAGAATCCACTTACTCAATCATCATGGTGGATAGCTCAAACATAGAGATCTAGGCCAATTGGGTAGTCCAAACGACATCAACAAAGACTGACTTCAAATACACTAGTTTACATAGCTAAGAGCACATTTCTTGCTTGTTAGTCATATGGATGGAGACATAAAGGAGTTTCTTAGAGAACAATTCTAGGTGCATGAGATAGATGTGGATCTATAGGGCATTACCAAAAAGATTGCCCAAATATGACATATGACTCCACTCAACTTTAGGCTTTATCACCAGCCCTAACTAGGAGCCAGAGGAATAATTATGTGGATAAAGCTAATAAAAGTTAAAGGACTAGTTAGAGGATAAAGACTTAGGCTCTAGCATAACAATATGCTATTAGGGCTCGAGAGGATATAGATTCTCCTAATGTTATTACTAGTAAATTATATTTCTTTGATTTACCTATTTTGGCATTAATTGATCTGGGCTCCACACATTCATATGTATGTAATAAATAAGCATGAGAGAGAGTGAGAGAGTTATAATTAAAATATCTAAATATAGAAATCATGGTAAGTAATCCAACAGGACAACATGTGCTTATTTATAGAATATGCAAGAATTATCTATTTACTCTCCAAGGAGAGACTTTTCCTGTAAATCTTATTGATTTGCCTTTCAATGAGTTGATGCCATACTGGATATGAATTAGTTGTCTAGACATCATGCTATGGTGGATTGTAAATAGAAGAGGCTTACTCTTCAGATAGTAGATATAGATGAAATTATAGTTGTTGATAAAAGAAAGGACTTTTTGTCTAACATTATTTTCACAGTGACAATAAGATGCATGACTAGAAAAGGTTATCAAGCATATTCGGCACATATGGTTAATGTAAAAAAAGGGAAACCTAATATTAGTTAGATAACATTAGTAGTAGAGTTTTCTGATGCCTTTCTAGATAAGTTGCTAGGATTACCACCTGAGCACTAGTTTGAAATTGCCATTGAAGTATATCTAAGCTATGACACCCTTTACTATATCCACTCAACATACCCGACAAAGGTGTGTGCACATAACATGTTATCCTACCTCTAATTATTCTTCTAGTATGAAAAT
This sequence comes from Hura crepitans, assembly GCA_948208565.1. NCBI lineage: Eukaryota > Viridiplantae > Streptophyta > Magnoliopsida > Malpighiales > Euphorbiaceae > Hura > Hura crepitans. Next base: position 5,208 of record CANXYI010983911.1, read on the forward strand.
ATGTACTAAATGAGTTTTAAAAATTCTTTCAAAATCGAGTTACATATTCAAAATTAGAAATCCTCGTGCCAAAATTTAAACAGTATAGTGGTTATACTAGGTACTAACTAAAATTTTTAATAGTAACCTATAAGCAAGAAAAACACTTTTATAATTTTATGCCATTTATTCCTTAACTCTATGATCTTTCTAATCACTCTAAAAATTCTTGTAACAGCATGCAGTCTCAACCTTAGGAAGAGATGACACTCATGCATACATCAATTTAAAAGCATTTTAAAAATATAGTTACAAACCATTTATAGCTTACAAAACACAACACGTTATGGCTTAGGCCCTAGACTAAATACATCAAATATAAGAGTGCACTTACTATTGTCTATACATTTCATAAATTAATTACAACATCAAAATATACCAAAATAAAGACTCTTCTCTTAATGATCTGGGTCTTTTGAGGCCTTGCCTCAATTATTCTCATTACTTACACATCACAAATAAAATGATGGGCTAAGTGAATTACTTAGTGGTGTAATCAAAATAACTATTGCATGTAATTAAAATACATGTCCATTCTAATAATGTATATTGGCATCAATTATAATTAGAACAAATATAACAAATATAACTTAATTTATGCCAAATGTGTATGCCATTTTAATATGAAGGAACTATAATAGCCTTATGTTATACAAACACTTAACATTTACTTACCACTCATGAACATAAACAATGTAATTATTTTTCACTTATAAGCACATTTATATACCACTCATAAGCAAAAATAGTACTATTATTTTATTATTATCAATATTTATCATTCACATAATTAAAAATTATGTAGTGTGTAAATTATCAATTTTAGTCTAATTAAAAGTATATGATAATTTTAATACTACCCATATTAATGAGAGCATAAAACCTATGGATAAGGGGATCATCCTGTGCAGTGGTCCCATAGGACCTAAATGGCTGCTGCACTAGTGTAAAACCATATAGTGGCCCCATGAGAACAAAACAGTGGTTGCACCCACATAGAAATCCAAAATCATCAAGGCGAGTTTTGGGTCAGACTATGAGTGGACCTATAACCAACATTAAGCATCAATATGCCTAGTTGTTGCTTTTTATCCCTAACTGATTGGTAAACCTATCCATCTCTAGGTTGTTACTCATATGTGCTATTTTCATATTTCAACAACTTCCTCATCATTATTTACTTAATAATTCATTTTTTATTCAAATATCATATCAATTTGATTATGTTGAGAATGTTCACATATTTCCCTTATTCTAGTATTTAAGAACAAAATCATATGCCTTAATTATTTACCTATGCCTTACATTTTCCATATTAAGCTTTCATTTACAAATTTGGATCAAAGTGTTCATTTATCCATTAGTAAGCACATACGATAATTTCATGCTCATATCAATGCTTATAAATTCATTTAAAGTAATTAGGCCATTTTGGCCACTATATATTTTCCATGTATTTCATGCATATATTTCTTATATCTAGTAACATTTATGCTCCTAATTATTCAACCCATTTAGCCAAAACCAGAGCATTAAAGTGTGCTTTTCTTATAATTAACATATCAATTTCACCTATGTGCATGTATTTCTCATCATATACCCATACTCATGCCCAAATAACCATTCGACCAAAGCTATAAATAACATACATGAAGCACTTTCATTCAATCTTAACATATCGCATATTCATAGATTCGTAATTTATCATTCAATGTCATTATATGCTAAACTTACTTACACATTTCAACAATATACTCATAAACATATCATAAGGCCATTCAGCCTCTTAGTCCATACACACATATAAGACATTTATTTTCACATTCAACATGCATTCACACTCGATTCTATCCCATAATCATTATTGACAAGTTAATTGTCCATTCACATAATAGTTATGTATTTACATACACATATATGTATTTACATACATTATGTATACATTAAAGCATGCCTTAAATGCATTAATTAGGTCGATTAAACATACCTAGCATGCTTGAAAACCCTTTAAGGCCTGACAAAACCTTCACTTTGCCCTTATCATGACCTCACTCTATTTCAACAACTGCCCATTTTAAATTCAATTTTAAAAAAATTCCTATAAAATCACACGATATCTAAAAATTAAAATGACATAATTTTTTGAATCTTGGAAACCCATAGATTAAGGGAAAAATATAAGTTTTTAGAAATTCTTACTTGTAATAAAAAATGACACTATTCACTTAACCTTTTTTAGGTGATTTTCCTTCGATATATCACTTAATTATGCATCTAAGGGCCATGGAAAAGATGTTTATATAGTTAGATATGGCATTGGTTCACTTAAAGGAGGAGGAAAGATTTGAAAATGGTGGAGACAATCTTTGGGTAGCTGACAGCATGGAGAAGAGGAGAGAGGGAGAAGTGTGTTTCATGGATTTGACATAATTTAAATGATTTTGACCTTATTTATACTGTATTGAAAATTTACTTTTTAATGCATTCTTAAATTTTTTTCTCCTCTATTATAGCCCCTTTTAATCATATTTTAGCACTTATAATTAATTTAATTATGGCTCCACATGCTTTAAAAATTGGACCTCAAAAATCGAAAGTAACCGAATTAAAATGCCATTATTATGCATCCTAATGTTTAAATAAAATACTTCCTGACCTCTAAAAATTTTGATTCCAGTGCGATTAGACTCATTGGAATTTTTGAGTGTTAGATTGTATAATTTTTAGAATTTTCTTAGCAACTTTGAAAATTGTTTACGGTTTAGCTTCGCCTTGGTTACTATTCATCACACACTATTGTAAAACTTTCTTAGCATTTCTAGTCAATCAAATGTCTTTTGATTGATTTTAAACTTTACCCAAAATTATTTAATAACTAATACTTTCCTTTAGTTACTTTAGTGCATCCCGGTCTTGAGAACACTATTCATCCTGGGAAAGTACTATTCATAAAAAATGAGATTTTTAGGTCATTACTATTCATAAAAATTGAGATTTTCGAGTCATTACATTACTTCCCCTCTTAAAATAAATGTCGTCCTCAACATTACCTAGTTCAAATAAATGTGGGTATTGCTCTTGCATCTAAACTTCTAACTCTAAGTTGCTTCCTCTTTTCCATGATGCTTCCAAACTACCTTCACTAGTAATACTATCTTATTTCTTAACTCTTTTACCTCTCTAGCTTGGATTCTAATAGGTTCTTCTTCTTATGATAAATTCAATCTCACTTTAATCTCGTCTATTGATAGGACATGTGTTGGCTCTAATCTATACTTTTTGAACATAGAAACATGAAACACATCATGGATCTATTGGAGTTCTGGTGGTAGTGCTAGTCTATAGGCTATTAGCCCCACACGTTCTATCACTTTGTATGGTCCAATAAACCTTGGACTTAGCTTCCTTTTCCTACAAAAACATAAGACCTTTTTCTAGGGTGATGTCTTGAGAAATACTTTATCCCCTACTTCAAACTCTATATCTTTCCTCTTGTGGTTAGCATAAGACTTCTATCTGTTTGAAGTTGCCTTCAATCTATCCCTGATGATCTTCACTTTCTCCTTAGCATTTTAATTATGTTTGGTCCTATGGGCTTGGTTTGACTAAGCTCATTCCAAGATAATGGTGTTTTGCACTTTCTTTCATATAATGTCTCATAAGGAGCTATTCCAAAACTCGCTTGATGACTATTGTTGTAAGTGAATTTTGCTAACGATAGATAGGGACCCTAGCTACCTTTATACTTAATAGTCCAACTTATCAACATGTCTTTAAGCACCTATTAAAGATGCCACATCTTAAGTGTAACATCATATATATCTATCTTAACATCAATCACTCAAGTATCACAAGATTACCTAAATGACTCTTTCTAACTGTCTATCAGTCTATGTATGAAATGCCATGTTGAAACTCAATCAAGTACCCAAAGCATTATAAAGTTTCTTCCAAAACCTTAAAGAAAACTATGGGTCTTGATTTGATATGAATGAAGATAGCACTCCATGCAATTTAACTATTTCATCTATATACAATTCTAAAAGCTTCTTTATCGAATAATCTATCCTCACTGTTATGAATTGAGTTATCTGGGTGAGACGATCCACTACCACCCATACTGAATCATGTTTATTTCTTGTCATAAGCAAACAAATTACAAAGTCCAAGTGACTCTATGCCATTTCCATTCAGGAATTGCTAGTGGATGTAGCAAACTAGATGGAACCTAATGTTCTGCCTTCACCTATTGACAAGAGAGGTATCTAGTGACAAATTCTGATATATCGATCTTCATGCTAGGCTATTAATATGACAACTTCAAATCCTGATAAATCTTCATGCTACCAGGATGCATAACATAAGGAGTATTATGTACCTTCTTTAAAATCTACTTATTTAATTCTGCAATATCTAGAACATAGATTCTATGGTGGTAATATGAATAACCATCACTCTTTATTTCATACTTAGTAAGCTTCCCCTCTTGAATATCACTTATCACACTCATCAATTTGTGATTATCCTTTTGACAACCTTAACTTGTTGCAACAGATTTGGCTTGACATGCATCTCTACCAATAATGCATTATCAGACACAAATTGAAATCTAACATTCATGGCTTTCATGGCTATGATGAATTTTATGTTCAAAGCATCAGCCATTACATTGGCTTTGCTAGGATGATAATCAATCATTTTATCATAATCTTCTATTAGCTCTATCTATCATCTTTGTCTCATGTTTAACTCTTTTTGCATTGGAAAATACTCCAGACTCTTGTAATTTATGTATATGTATCACTTATCACCATAGTGATAATATCTCTATATCTTCAATGTAAATACTACTACTGCCAACTATAAATCATGAGTAGGGTAGTTCTTCTTATGTGGCTTCAACTATCTAGAAGCATAGGTAACCACTTTGCCTTCTTGCATCAGAATACAACCTAACCCATTATCTGATGTGCCACTATAGATGCTAAAGTCCATTCCAAAAATTGGTTAAACTAAGATTAGATCTTCTGTTAAGATTGTTTTAAGCTTGTGAAAGCTCTTTCAACATTTGTCATCCTAAACATACTTGAAATCTTTCTTTGATAGATGAGTTATAAGTGCTGCTATTACAGAAAAACCCTTGACAAATCATTTATAATACCTAGCCAATCCAAGGAAACTCATGATCTTTATGGTGTTCCTTATTAGCTTCCATTATGCAAAAGCTTTTACCATACTAGGATCAACTCAAATTCCCTTTGTAAAAGAAATGTGCCCAAAAAATAAACCTCACTTAGCAAAAAGTCACAATTTTTCAATTTGGCATAAAGCTTCTATTCCCTCAAAACCTATAAAATTGTTCTCATATAATGTCTATGCTCTTTTCTACTTTTAGAATACACCAAAATATCATCAATAAAGATTACAACAAACTGATTTATGTATTGTTAGAAAATTTTGTTCATCAGATCCACAAAAGCTGCTGGAGCATTGGTAAGCCTAAATGGCACTACCAAAAACTCATAGTGGCTATATCTTATTTTAAATGTTGTTTTGACTACATTAAACTCTTTCACTCTCAAGAGATAATAACCAGATCTCAAGTCAGTCTTGGAGAACACTTTTACACCTTTAGGCTGATAAAAACCATTGACAATCTATGGCAACAAATACTTGTTGTTAATTGAAGAGTATGATGCTTCTTCTTTATAAATAACACTGGTGCTCCCCAAAGTGAAACACTAGGCTTAATGAAACCCATATCCAAGAACTCTTAAAGCTGGATCTTTAACTCCTTTAGCTCTACTAGAGCCACTCTATAAGGAGTTATTGATGCTAAAGTAGTGCTAGGTAAGACTTTAATGCTAAACTCGAGTTCCCATTCTGGAAGGAAACTAGGCAACTCTTTTGGAAAAATATCTATCTTATCAGATACTACTGGTATACTACTTGGATTTGGACTCTCCTTCCTTGTGTCATACATATGTGAAAGATAGCTTTGACAACCCTTTCTCACTATCTGTCTAGCTGTGAATACTAAAATAACATTAGATAGAAAGTTTATCCTCTCACCTATTACCGTAGTCTTAGCCTCATATTCAGCTATAAGTGTCAACTGCTTCATCTTACAATTTACAATTACCTGATACTTAGACATCCAATCCATACCCAATATCATATTAAACTCATCAAATGGTAGTTCAATGAGATCAGCCAAAAATTTGTGTCCTTGTACTATCAATAGACATTTCTTATAAACCTTGTTTACTATGACATACTAACCTAAGGGATTACTAACCAAAATCTTTAGGTCCATAAGTTCTGACTTTGACCCCTGGTCTTATGCTCATGATGTGAAAATATATGAATGTGTAAACCCTAGATCAATCAAAGCTAAAATAAGTGAGTTGAAATGATATAATGTACCAGCTATCTGGCTTGTCGGCCTCCTCTTATCCCTGATAGCATACTGTTAGGTAAAAGCTTTATGCTCAGCTCTAGACTATACTCTATCCCATTGAGCTCCTTCTGGCTTATCTCCTTCATCTCCCCTCTATCCATTGATGGAAACTTATATGGATCCATGTATGGCCTTAGCTCATTTGGTAAATCTTTGCGATAATGATCTAGTGAACTACACTAAAAACATATCCCTGTCTTATTCCACCAACATTCCCCCTTGTGTCTCTTATGGCATGTTGGACACTAGGGAATCTGACTAGCTCTAACTGTGGAACTAGGTGTACTGGCTACTTGTGGCTGCTCTCTAGTCTTAGCTTTATTTTGGTTTCCTTACATTGTCTTCTGAGATTGATCCTACTTCTGTGATTATTATGGTGCCCTATACTGATTACCCTAAAATCTCTTACCTGTCTACTGAGCAAAGCTAAATACTCTAAGACCATATGATCTCTCTTTCTGATAATACTCCTATTTCTCTTTCTACATTTTCTCTATCATATGAGATATAGACACCAACTGATGAAAGCTTCTGATCTTCATGGGAACTACTTGAGACTTGATCTCTACATGCAACACTTTCTCAAACTACTTACACTTATTAGACTCTATAGTGATTGTGTTCTTAGCATAGTAACTAAGCATAGAGAAGTCCTTCTCATACCCCCCCATAGATTTTTGCTCCTATACAAGGTCCATAAATTATTATCTTTTATCAACTAGATAATACTCAAGTATATACTTCTTGTAAAACTCATCCAAGAAAGAGTACTAGGTTAGCTCTTCTTTAGATTTATATTTTATCAAAACATCCCACCATTTTGAGGCTTCTTTTTAATGTAAAGAGGTGTCACAAATGACTTTCTCAATCATTGTACAACACATCCACTTCATTATTTTCTCTATACGATCAAACTAATACTTAGCTATCTCAAGATCCACTTCACCTTTTCCCTTGAAATCTTTAGCTCCTATTCTCTTGACTCTTTTTATGTAAGTATTTTAGAGAGCCAAGTGAATTTCCTGTTGCTGTGGTGCTAAAGGTGAGCAATCATTGTAGCCTTTCTTAATAGCTACAACATCTCTTATAAAAAGGATGATGGACCTTAGGCTACTGATGATGCCTATCTAGTAGCACTCCTAGACATAGATGCTGCTTTATAAGACTCTTGTCCTATAGACATAGAAGCTTGTCTTTACTTTTGCTCTCGTGCAGCACTTATTTTAACTATAGGTACAAGAATAATTAATAAGCCTCGTTATCATTAAATTTTGCTTTGTATACACTTGAGTGCTACAACAATCTTATATTGCTTAGGAATGCCTAAACTAAAGCTCTGACACTAATAAATATGACACCTCTTACCCAGTCTGATTACCTACTGGTCACTATACCCAACTACAGTGTGCATATATAACATCTTATCTAACCTATAATTATTTTGTAATGCTATTTAAATATTTTTTAACATGTATGAAAATATATACTAAAATTAGTTTCTAAAAATATTTTAAAAAAGAGTTACATATTCAAAATTAGGAATCCTTATGCCAAAATCTTGGCAGCATATTAGCTGTATCGGCACTATCTAAAATTTTGGACATTAACCTATAAGTAAGAAAAACACTTTTATAAAATTTTTTGATTCATTCCACAACTTTGTGATCATTCTAATCACTCCAAAAATTTTCACAATACCATGTAGTCTCAACCATAAGAAGAGACTTTAGTCATGCATACATCAATTTAAAAGCATTTTAAAAATATAGTTACAAACAATTTATAGCTTACAAAATACAACATGCTATGGCTTAGGCCTAAGTCTAAATACAACAAACATAAGAGTGCACTTACTATTGTCTATACTTTTTATAACTTAATTACAACATCAAAATATACAAAATAAAGACTTTGCTCTTAATGATCTGGATGTCTTGGGGCTTAGGCTCAATTGTTCTCCTTACCTACACATGGCAAACAAAATAATGCACTAAGAGAATTATTTAGTGGTGCAATCAAAATAACAATTGCTTACAATTATAATACATATCTATTCTAATAATGTTTATTGGTATCAATTATAATTATAATGAATATAATAAATATAACTTAATTCATGCCATATGTGTATAAAATTTTAATATGAAGGAATTATCGTACTCAAATTGCCTTATGATATACAAATACTTAACATGACATTTACATACCACTTATGAACACAAATAGTGTAATTATTTTCCACTTATATGTACATTTATATACCATTCATAAGCATAAATAATACTATTATTTTATTATTATCAATATTCATCATTGACATAATTAAAAATTATGTAGTATGTAAATTATCAATTTTACTCTAATTGAGAGTATAGGATTATTTTTATACTGCCTATATTAATGAGAACATAAAACCTATGGATAAGGGGATTATCCTATGCAATGGTCCCATAGGACTTAAACGACTGTTGCACTAGTGTAGACTCGTGCAGTGGCCCTATAGGACCTAAACGATGGCTACACCTATATAGAAATCCAAAATAAGACAAGTTTTTGGGCTAGACTATGAATGCACCTATAACCAACATCAAGCATTAACATGCCTAGTTGCTAGTATTTAACCCTAGCTAATAGGTAAATATATCCATCTCTAGGTTGTTACATATATAGGCTATTTTCCTATTTCAGTAGCTTCCTCATCATTATTTACTTAATAATTCATTTTTGATGCAAATATCATACCAATTTGATTATGTCAAGAATATTAACTCATTTCCCTTATTATGGTATTTAAGCACAAAATCATGTGCCTCAATTATTTACATGTGCCTTGCATTTTGATATTATGCTTTCATTCACAAATTTGCATCAAAGTGTTCAATTATCCATTGGTAAGAACATACAATAATTTCATGCTCATATCAAGGCTTATAAATTCATTTGAAGTAATTAAGCCATTTTGGCCACTATATATTTTCTATGCATTTTATGCATATATTACTTATATCTAGCAACATTCATGCTCCTAATTATTCAACCCATTTAGCCAAAACCACACAAGTATCAAAGTTTGCTTTTATTATTAATGAAATACCAATTTTACCTATGTACATGCATTTCTCATCATATACCCATACTCATGCCCAAATAACAATTTGGACAAAGCTATAAAGACACATACATGATGCATTTCCATTAAATCTCAACACATCACATATTCACGGATTCCTAATTTATCATTCAAGGTTATTTTATGCTAAAATTACTTACACATTTCAACAATGTAGTCACACACATAACACAAAGCAATTCAACCTCTATGTCTATACACACACAAAAGCCATTTCTTTTTCTCATTCAATATGCATTCACACTCTATTCTATCCCTTAATAATTATTTATAAGTTAATTGTCTATTTACATAATAGTTATGTATTTACATACACATATATGTGTTTACATACATTATATATAGATTAAAGCATGCCTTAAATGCATTAATTAGGTTGATTAAACATATATAGCATCCTAAAAAAACCATATGAGGCTTGACTAAACCTTCACTTTGCCCTTATGGTGACCTCGATCCATTTCAACAACTGCCTATTATAGATTCGATTATAGAAAATTCGTATAAAATCATACGATATCCAAAAATTACAAATGACAACATTTTTTTAATTCTTGGGAACCCACATATTAAGGCTAAAATATCAATTATCAAAAATTCTAACCCGAATGAAAAAGTGACACTATTCACCTAATCTATTTTTAGGTCATTTTCCTCTATTTTCCTTCAGTACATCACTTAATTATGTGTCTAAGAGCCATAGAAAAGATGTGTATATAGCTAGAATGTGGATTTGTTGGCTTAAAGGAGGAAGAGAAACTTAAAAATGGTGGTGACACTGCGTAGGTAGCTAACGTTGAGGAAAAGAGAGGGAAAAGTGTGTTTAATGGGTTTGACCAAATTTAAGCGAATTTGACCATATTTTATGCTATATGGAAAAATTACTTTTTAATGCATTCATAAATTTTTTATTCCCTATTATGGCCCCCTTTAATCTTATTTTACCACTTATAATTAAATTAATTATGCCCCTACATGCTTTAAAAATTAGAGATCGAAAATCGAAAGAAGCAAAATTAAAATTCCATTTTTATGCATCTTAATATTCAAATAAGATATTTCCTGACCTCAAAAAATTTCAATTATAGTGCCATTAGTCTTGTTGAAATTTTGAGTATTAGGTTGTATAATTTTTAGAATTTTCTAAGCAATTTTGAAAATTATTTATAGTTTAGCTTTTCCTTGGTTACTATTTACAAGACATTATCGTAAAAACTTTCTTGGCATTTCTAATCAATCAAATGACTTTCGATTAACTTCAAACTTTGCACAAAATTATTTTATGACTGATACTTTCCTCTAATAACTTTAGTGCATCTTGGTCTTAGAAATACTATTCATCTAAGGAAAGTACTATTGATAAAAACTAGGATTTTTGGGTCGTTACATAGGCACAACCCTAATTCTAATAGCCTCTTATAAAAATTGCTCCTACTAAAATAAAAGAATTGAATATGTTATTACATAAGCTATTAGATAAAGGGTTAAGTAAACCTAGCATTTCCCCATAGGGGCAGTAGTGCTATTCGTGAAAAAGAGATGGGTCCCTAAGACTCGATGTTGACTACAATCAGCTAAATAAAGTGATGATCAAGAATAAATACCCATTACCTAGGATTGATGATTTGTTTGATCAAGTGTATTTTCAAAGATTAACTTGAGATCTGGGCAGCATCATTGTAATGCTTGTAAGATAAGGCTTCGTGAATAGTACTTTTAATGCTAAAAAAGTGTTCTTAGAGTTTCGAGTCACCTTCATGAGGCCTGAGGTGGGGTGTATTGGTCATGAAATTTTATGGGGCTTGAAAATTATTAAAATGACATAATTTAAAGATTTAGCAGAACCAATAATTTATTTTAGGTCAAAATCTAATGGGTCGTAGTCTCAGATGGACTTAGGCTGAGAATGACCTAGGATATGCCCAGACATAACTAAAAATACCATATCCTAAATGTTATAAATTCCTTTGAGACTATTGGGAAAGGAATTTTTAAATTCTGACATTGTTTAATATTTTTCCTTAATTTCAAAATTTTCACATAAATCGAGAAACTGGTTAACTATCCTACCTATGGAATTTCATCATGAAATTTTATGGGGCTTGAAAATTATTAAAATGACATAATTTAAAGATTTAGCAGAACCAATAATTT
>CANXYI010983914.1:0-10843 GCA_948208565.1 Hura crepitans
GGCCAGGCTAAAAATGACTTGTAACTATCAAGGTCAAAAATCAATTGTTTGATGAAAATTTTATCTGTCTATTTTTCAACTTATCATATTATAAAAAGATGATCAATAAAGAAATAAACATAAAATGAAGTCAGATAGCCTATTAGTTAGACACTACTAGAAGGGTTGACTAGTCAACTTAGGGATTAGTAGTTGCTAGACTATCTATTTATGAGACCAGGCCGGTGTAGCGGCTGAGGTTCATAATTGAGCCACTGCACTAGTTTGTAGGGTAGACACTCTTTATTATTGATTGTATATCAGATTATACCAGTGTAGCAATAAAGGTCCCTAGAGGGGCCATTGCACTAATCTACTAGGCAGACCTAAAAGAAATATTTGACATGATCAATGCCCTTAGGAAGTCTATGGATATATCCCTATACACATTTACTTAGTATTTGCCCCATAGGAGGTTCCTATAAATTGATCCCTATAGGCTATATCAGATCGGTGCAACGATCAATGTCTAAAATATGGGCCACTGCACATTTTTTAGTTCCTTCTTGGTCTAGTGTTTGTAAATGTTGTATATCTAGTTAGGGTTGTGAAATGAACTTAAAATAGTGGAAAATGTAGATTTTAATTAATTTATGGTATTTTTTAATAGTGAATTTTAATAAATACACCACAATAGCATTTTGGTAATTTTGAGAAAATATAACATTTCATCTGAATGACATCAATCATCTGGTATGTTGTTCACACACTACACCTACACCATTATTTATGCTTGCATGTGTGTGTTAATACATATTTTAAATGATTTAAATTCACTTACTGTGTTTTATACTTAGCATACCTGTGTTGTGATGTGTAGGTAACAAGGATAAGTAAGCAGCCTCAATGATCATGTAGTGTAGCCATACAAGAGTTAAAGGGTAAAGGAAGTTATTTTTCTTCTTTTAATAGTGGTACTCATGTAATATCTTGTAGGTTTTGCGTTGGCATACTTAAAAGGTACTTTGTCTATACATATAACCTAGATGTGATGTATATAAGTTAGTGTAGTGTTTATTGGGTTTATGTGTGGATGTGATAATTGTGGGCCTAAAGCCCTATGTGATTGATGTTGCTGATGATTGACTGAGGGACTAAAAGTGTCTAGATGGAGGTTTTATGGGTTGTTTTGCTTATAAAAGTGCTTTTAATAAGTGAAAAAAATTTTAGTATGTCACTTGGGTAGCTGTTATACTGCCTAATTTTTTGTAACCTATATATTACTTGTAAATGTTTTTCTGAGTTTGTCAAAGCATGTATAAATATGAATAAGGATTAGATTGGACATCTAAGCAATATTTGATAAAGTTTTAGAACAGTTCATAAGTGTTAAGGGGTTTACCTCTAGAGCAATCCTAAGACAGGTGACCTGTCAAGAAGTGTATCGCCTATCGAGTTTCTTTAAGAATTTAGTAGGGGGTGTCACAAGATAAATGAACTTGTTAAGCTTATGGTTATTTTATTTATGTTGATGACAGTTATGCTCTATGTATGAACATAATGTGGCATATGCACATCTCGTGATAAGCATGTATATAAAAAATGCTTATTTGCTTATGAACCATATTGTATGCTTACTATTGGTAGCATGTCATACACTTGATGTAAAATGAACAATTGCATGATTAAATTGGCATATACATGTTAAAGTGATTACACCACAAAGTGAAAGCTTAGTGCATTACTTTATTAGCAATGCGTAGGTGTTCAGCCACATATTATACTCAAAGCTTCTGCCCTATAGGAGAGAACATAAAGACTACCTTTTTTAGGTACTTTTTGTTTTCTTTTTTTTGTAAAATGGTCATGACATAAATGTAATAGAAGTGCTCTTATGATTCTAGAGGGATTAGGCCTAATCTATAAAAATAGGTCGATTTTGTAACTTAAAACTGTATTTATTTCAAAATCTTTATATTTTTTGCTTGACTTGCATGATATCTCCGGATGTTGCATGTGAGAATATTACTTACGATGAGCCTAAGGCTCTAAGATTTTTAATGTTAATATGGAGGGTCAGGAGGACCCATATGGAGTTGTGTTATGACGTATGTTAATTTAGAAGTGTTTTTAATAGGTTTACTATTTGGGAAAGTGTCCCAGTATAGCCGTTATACTATCAGATTTTAACATAATAACCCTATTAGTTGCCTTATAAAGCTTGTTAAATGGTTTTTAGTGTTTTCCAACTGCTTAAGTTAAGAAATATTTTAATTAATAAAAGTTTTAACTGAATTAGGTTTTATGGATAATGGAATTAGATATCGGTATACATGTGCACTCTCTATTTAGATCTAGTGTACGGGTCGAGTAGAGGGTGTGACAACATGTGTGCTTAACATAAGTCCATATGGAGTACAAATTCAATGTGTTTGGCCAAAACTTGCAACAACCATGAAAAATTATTATAATAACATAAAAAGGTTTATAAGGACCTAACAATAGCATAGAATCATAAGAGACTAGTAAACATGAATCACATATGATGGTGGGCTTATTAGAGAGCATAATTTGAGGACTCCTATAGGTTGATTTAGATCAAATTTTAAGAGTTAAAATTTAGCGTAGAAAGGTACAAAAATAATATAAATAAATGATTTATGATTAGCCTTTATGACCTGATGCATTCATGCATAGAACAACCAGCATGGAAAAGCTTGGCACGCAATTTCTTTATCACTTTTTAGCCCTCAGTGTTTCACATTGCCTTACTTTTGTACTTCTTATGTGGATACATTAGAGGTGTTCTTGGTTAGTATCACAGTGGTTTGCAACAACATGGTGAGAAGAGTAGTTTGTAAGTAATCGTGGTTTAAATGATAATGATAAATGTATAAATGCAACTAATTTATCTATTATTAATCAATTTTGAAACATTATGCCATATGGGCATCCACTCAAAATGCCAACTCACCTCCCCTTCCACCATTTTCACCCATTTTCTTCTTCTTTCTCGACACCACCTCCACCATTCCTCCACTATTTTTAGCCATTTCCACCACTATTATTTCACAAAAAATCACCATAGGTAAGTAGGTATTATTCCTTAAGGTCCTTAGCCTCCATCTCTATTCAAAGAGGTTGGAAAAATTCACCGATGGTTGAGTTATACATATGGTGGCCAAGAAGATTCAAGCTGTTGTGTAAGTAGTTTTTCTTTCTTTTTACTTTAGTGTTGTGTAGTTCTCCTAATTCTAAGAATCACCATATTTTAAAATTTTCATTTGGAGTCTTATATGATTTTCTATGAATTTTCTAAGCTAGGAATGGTATTATGTAGGTATAGAAAAAGTTGGTGAGAAATCAAAGAATTAGGTCATCCAAAGTATGTGAAAGGCTTTAAAGATTCAATAGGTATGTGAATTTGATATAATTAAAGCATGCCATGGTTTGTATGGTTGTTAAATACCATAATTATATTTATGGAATTCTTAGTTGGATCATATGTGTGTGTGTGATGTTGAATTAAGTATGCTACCATGATGAATGTGTGTAGAAATGATCATTTCTATATGAATTGGGTGAGAAAAGTGTTTATATGTGCATGATCCTTAAGTGGCTGAGAAGTATAGTCATGGTGTCATGGCATGTGAATGATAATATGGCATGTAATCATGGTGGATATAATGGGAAATATCATGTATGGTATGAATATAGATGTGTGTATATGGAAATACTGAGAAAAATGCATGTGTGTGCTTAGTGTCCTTATGGCCAAGAGGTGGAAACATGGCATGTGTGTGTGAATTATTAGTATAATTGTGCCATAATGTTATTGGCATGTGAATATGATTGTATGGATTTGATTTAGGTGAGAAATGCACATGTATGTGTATAATCATGATATGGGCATGAGGTATCCTTGATATCTCTTGGCATGGTATGTATGGTAAGTTAAGTGTAGATATTTATGTGTAGTGGGTATGTAAGGTGTGATGAAAGGTAAAAATGTGTACGTGCATGACTATGATCTTGCATTGGCTAAGAGGTATGATGTAGCATGACATGGCATGTATGTATGGTATGGTGTATGATGTGTGTTTATGGATAAACATGACGAACATGTGATATATGGCTTGAGCAAGGCATGAAATATGAATGAACATAGGTATAAATGTGGCTTAATGTATGGCAAATAAAGGTAGTATAAATTTGGTAATACTTTCGTGAAAATACAATAAAGAAATGGTATAAAATGGCCTAAAAAGTGACTAAAAGTGTGCTAAAATTGGTATGTAAATTGAATATGTGGGATACTTGATTTTGATGGCAATGTGAGGCCAATTTTGTCAACATATTGGAATGAATCTATAATGGCATGAGAAAATGACTCGTAAATAATGGCAATTGGCCTATAATTGTCTCCTAAAATTGACAATGACCCATAACTGTACTATTGAAAAATGGAAAATTGGAAATGAACTATAATTGGGACCTAAAATGGGCACAAAACAAGGCTTGTAATAATGTAATGACATAGGCATAAAGAAGGGACCTAAAACTATTAGTAAGTGGACCTATAACTATTCGATATAAAAAGTGACCCATAACTCTTTAAGTAAAAATAAAATGTTAAAAATGGCTCATAATTATGTATCAATCACTTTGAAATAATTTAAATATATGATTAGTAATTGAATAAAAATCATTAAGAAATAGTTAGCCTAATAGTTAGACATCCACTGGATGGGTTAACTGGTAAACTAAGGTTTTACAGTTGTTAGAGGTACTAGTCCTCTAAACCTTTACTAGCATAATGATATAGGCAAGTGCAACTGTTAAGGTCCTAATGGTTGGGCCACTGCACTAGGTTAGTGCAATAACTAAGGTTTGCCAGCTGAGCCACTGAATAGTATGATGTTGATATTTCTATCTAGTATAGGCAAATTCCTATTATCAGACCAAGTAGGTGCAGCCACTGAGGTCCATAAGCTATACCATTGCACTTTGATGGATTGGTGATATAATGTTGTGATGACCTTTTTATTCGTCTAGTATTAGGAATTTCCAAGCCCTTACCAATGGACTAGGTCAGTACAATGATTGAGGTTTACTAGTTGAGCAACTGAACTAGGTCAGTGTAGAGACTAAGATCCAAAATACAAGCCACTATATAACATTTATTTCCTTTTTTTTATTGTCTATAAGAGTAGTCTAACTAGTTAGGCCTGTATAATAAATTAAATAATTAATAATGATAGACAATAATATTAAGAATTGTGAAAAATTAAATTGTGGCATTAGACAGATTGATATAATAATGAGATCGGTGAATAAGATAGTATTATTTTTATAACAGGGATATTATGATGCATTTTTCACTAATGGTCTACATGATATGTATGTATGCTTGCATTGATATGTTTTTATTTAATCAAATTCACCATTGAGTTTTATACTCAGCTTATTAGTGTTCCAATGTGCAGGTAACAGAAGATAGCTATTTAACATCTATAGATTTTGAAGTGTCGTAGTGATAATAGTGAAGGGCATATTTAGTAGGCACTTATGTAAATACATTGGGTTTTTGGTTTAACTAGCTTAAAGGCTACAAGTGTCTATGATTATAAGTTTATAATACATGAATGTATGTAAAGGCCACTATCTGAATGATTTTAATTTATGTACTTTCTGATGATTTTGGGGCTTAGGCCCTATGTGATGTTTTGGTATATGATTGATGATATTAGAGGACTATAAGGGTTTAAAGGTGATAGGAGTATCTAAGTGATATTAGAAGTGTGTTTTCATTGGTTTAAATTCTAAAAATGTCACCTGGAAAGCCGTTGTGCCGCCCAATTTTTTGTAAAGTTAATCAAAGACTATTAAATGGATTTTTTGGTTTGTTATACCCTGAATAATAATGCTTAAAGGTTAGATTAAAGATTTAGGCAAAATCTATCCATTAAATAAATAAGAAAATAAGTGTTAAAGAATATGGATTGGAGAAATTTTAGGATGGCTAACCTAGTGGGAAGTTGTACTTCTTATTGGGTTTCTTTGGTAATTAGGTAAGGGTAATACAAGATTTTAATTCCTAAGAACATGTTTGAATTGATTATAAGGATATGGTTCCTTTGCTTATCTAATAGCTCTATTGTTATCATAATATATGGATATTATATCAATAATAGAAGGGACCACTTTGAGTTCAGTAATAAACTTCTTGATCTAAATAAAGAGGCTATGTACTCTACTTCTATTGTTAAGTTTGCAATTGTATCTTGCTTGTAACTCTTTCAGCTAACTGTACCTCCTCTTTATATGAATGCATAACTAAATTGGGACTTATAGTCATCTTTATCACATTGAATGTTGACATTCGTGTACCCATTAACTTGTCATTCCCTTTCTCCATATACTAGGAAGATATTTTTAGTCTTTCTCAAGTACTTAAGAACATTCTTAATAATCACCTAATGTTCATCTCCCTAATTGGATTAGAATTTGCTCGTAACTTATACAGTAAATGCTATATTAGGTCTAGTACATAATATAAAATACATGATAGATCTCAAAGTCGATGCATATGGGATCATGCTCATACATTCTCTCTCATATTGTGTCTATAAACACATAGACTTGGAGAGGAATTTCCCATGTAACATTGGAAAAAATCCTCCCTTAGAGAGATTAATGATATACCTCCTTAGCATCTAATAAATGTATGTATATTGTGAAAGACTAAGCAACCTTTCAAATCTATCTTTATAGATCCTAATGTCTAATATTTTGGTGACTACACAATGGTTTTTCATGTTGAATTTCTTAGACAGCAAAATTTCCATTGCATAAAGAGCTAACACATCATTGCCTATTAGTAATACATTATCAACATATATCATAAGGAAAATGAATTCACTTCCACTAGCCTTGTTGTATATATATGGTTTATCTGTCTTTTATAAGGAATCAAACTCCTTGATTGTCTCATCAAAATAGATGTTCTAGCTCCTAGATGCTTGCTTCAATCCATAGATGGATTTTTAAGCTTGTATTACATACTACTATCATTTCATATAAATCCCTCAAGTTATATCATATAAAACTCCTTTAATAAATTTCCATTAAGAAAAGCTATCTTCATATGTATATGTCAAATCTCATAGTCATAATAAGTATCAATAGCAAGCATAATCAAAATAGATTTAAGCAAAGATACTAGATAAAAGGTTTCATCTAAGTTAAGTCCTTTACTTTGATAATAACTCTTTACAACTAGTCATGTATTATAGGCAATCACATTACCTTCTATATCGGTCTTCTTCTTGAAGATTTATTTACACCTAATTGGTTTTAACGTTTTCGGTGGATCAGCCAAGTTTCAAAATTGGTTATCATACATGGAATCCATTTTGAATTTCATAGCCTTCGACCATAATTCTAATTTAGAACTCCTTATAACTTCTTAAAGTATGTAGGCTCATCCTTCTTTACTAATGTCACATTCTACTTCTCTTTAATGAGAAATCTATATTTTTCTAGAATAGTATAAACTTTAGTAAAGCGACTAAGAGATTGTAGAATAGTAGGCTCTTTTATTACCTATCTTCATGTGTAATAAAAGTGTAATCATGTAGTTGATCACTATTTATTTGTGTTTCTTAAACCACATTGAGTTTAATTATATGCCTAATTTCTTCTTTTGGGAAAAACTCTTTCTCTAAGAAGACAACATGCTTAAAAAAATCTTTTATTTCAACTGGTTATAGAAATAGTATAGCAAAGATTCCTTTGGATATCACTACAAATAAACACTTATTGAACTTAACATCTAGCTTATCTGATATAATTATATTCACATAAGTTAAATAGCCTTATACTCTCTTATGTGAAAGAGGTAGTTTCATATTGCACCACATTTAACATGGTATAACATCAACCACCTTTGATGGAACTCTTTTTCGTACAAAAAAAGTAGTTTCCAGTGCAAAACCCTAAAAAGACTTAGGTAACTTTATAGGGCTCATCATGGAATGAACGTTATCCAACTCGATTTGATTTCTCCTCTTAGTTGTACTATTATGCTATGGTGTATATAGAGGAGCCCACTAAGATAATATCCCATTATCTCTAAGATAACTATAAAATTCTTGGCTTAAGTACTCACTACCTCAATACAATCAAATTATTTTAATACTTTTGCCAAATTATTTCTTAACTTCACATCTGAATTCTTTGAACATTTCAAAGGCTTCAGGTATGTACTTCATATAGTACAAATACACATAATCACAGATGGGCATCAATAAAGGTAATGAATTAGGGATAACCACCTCTACCATGTGTGGTCATTAGGCTATATACATCTAAATGTATTAGGTCAAACAAACCACTAACACATTCACCTTTACCATTAAAGGGCAATTTTGTCATTTTGCCTAATAAAAAAAAGACTTATAAGTGTCATAAGATACATAATCTAATGACCCTAACTCACTAACCTCATGCAACTTAGACATCTATGGCTCATTTTTATAGCCAAGTTGACAATGCCATAAACATGATGGTTTTAATTTATCTTGCATGAGTCTCTTAGTATTAACAATATATACATCTTTAGTTTGACCAAGAATAGAAATTCCAATAATATTTTTTACTAGAATAATAAAAGATATGTAACACCCATATAAATGGCCTAGAGTAAATAACTAAATAATTTATTTATGTGTGCACGTAAAAAAAATATTCTTAAGATTTTCAAAAAAATAATTTTTTTCATAAAAATAATTAAAATTTAAAATTTTATCCATTTGAGGCTATAATTGCAAAAAAAAATTATGAGGATTGTATGTGAAATTTGGTTATAGACCCACGTGAACCATTGGATTGATTTTAAGTAGTAAATCTGAGCATTGGCTCTATGGGATATAAATAGCCCAATTTGACTATAGTTAATGAAAAAGGAGAAGCTTTTCACCATTTTTTTTCTAATTATGCATTCAAGGATCTTATAAAAAAACATTTTCAACATTAGTTGCAAGGTAATCTAATTAAAACTAAGAATTTAATCACGCATTTATTGAATTTTTGTATCAAGTGTGTTCTTATGTGTGCATCCTATGTTAGTGCCTTATTTATGGTGAAGAAGGAGATGGATAAGGTGAAGCAAGACACAAGAAGGCTAAAGGGAAAGCTGTAGTCAAAGCTTGAAAAGTTCAAAATGATTAGCATTCTATTATAATAGTATATGCATAAAGAATTTTGTGTTTTCCCTTTGATTTTACCATAAAGCATGCTTATTAGGCTTTTGCCATAATTATGCAATTTTTATTACTAATTAATGAAATTGTGTGTTTTTTTTGTGATAAATTATTAAAAATATGCTAGAATTGATGTATGTCTTATTAGACTTGATTTGAAAATGAATTGATATGATTTTGAGTTGAATTGTTCAAGTTTGTTGCTATATTTTTTTTATGAAATTTCATGTTGAACTCTACAAAAAGACCATGCCTCATGACCATGACTTTGGCCATACCCCTGTCCTCTTCTTGCTAAGAACTTGCTCTCTTTGTAAAATAAGGGGTTACAACCATGATCCAGAAAGGGGTCATGCTTATGACTCCCTTTTCAAGACATAATGAATTTTGTTGTTCTCTTTCAAAACTTAATGTTTTTGTAAACTGTCTTAGCCTGATTTCTATAGTAACTTTGCACAATATTTGAGACATATAATGCATGGATTTTTAACATAAATGGGACATGATTTTGAGTTTTAATTAGGATGCATGAGAGGAGAAGGTATAGGGTAACTATAATTACAAATAGACCTATTTTGTGTAATTAATGATTGTAATGAGTTCTATTGAAATGTATAATTTATGTAGCAATTTGGTATAATAATTTTACAAAGTAAATTATGTATGATGAGATGTGACAAGTGATACAGAGAATATGTATTTGAATAAATTATAAGATTGAGTTAAGTATGAGATATGAGACATATGGACATAACATGTAATGAGGTTATATTTTAATCTATAGAATGATATAATTAGATAAAATTAAGAATAATGAGATACGATAAACATCATGAGTAAAATGTGTATTATATGATGGTTACAAAGAGATTAGGAATGAGATACTTGGCATTATAATTAGAACTTAATAAATAATGCTTATTTATTGCTAAGCTATTGATAGCGTAGGGGTAGATTGGCATGCCAATGGGGGATTTATGCCGCAGTATTATGACCTTTAAGAGATATTACAAGTACAACTGCATAAACCCCACTTGGTTACTATACATTATGAGTATTCTCTTTAGAATATTTATGACATTGTGGATATGGTTGTGTAAGTCCCACTTGGATATTATACATTTTATTATGAGCTTATACCATATGTGATATTATGGGTACAGCCACATAAGCCCTATTTTCATACTTCACATATGTGTGTTTATCGATTATTCAGCCTACCTTAGTCAAGGTATAAATTGGGTTAATTTAACAAAACATAATTGAGTTATCTTAAGTAATCTAAAATTAGATAAAGATGAATATATGTGTGAGATTATAAATGAGCAGCCAAATATGCTTTAACAATAGAGAACATGACCAATTAAAGAAGAACAATTTTTCTATCTACGATTATTGTGTTATAACATGTACATGTGCATGTATAGACTATGAGTGAGACTAATCTTAGTGGAAAGTTCAAGTAAGGTCATGCATGGCTATCTATTTTGCTTTGATACAATAATGTTGTTGAGACTTATATGTATATGATGTGGTTGTGGTGGGATAATGAAAAATTACTTATGCACCACTAAGCATTTTTCTTAATGTGTTAGCTTTTT
>CANXYI010983950.1:0-13834 GCA_948208565.1 Hura crepitans
AAAAGCCAAAGTTTTAAATCGATACTTTATCTTCTTCAACCAATAATCAAAAGCACAAATTCATTTGATCTTTAAGAAAAAGTTAAGGTTTTGAATCAACAACAAAAATAATTCAAATAAACTAAAATAAGGTTCTAAAAAAGATCCCCATTAATGATTAAGAAGCTCTAATACTAATTGTTGGCTTTTAGATCAAATCTATGGACAAAGTGAAATTAATTTTTTTTTCTCTTTTTCATGGTGGCTATGGAAAAACAAAAAGAAAATAGAAAAGGAAAGAAGAAACATAAAAACATAAAAAAAATGGCCCAACATAACTCTTTCTCTCATATTCATTAAGATATTTTTGGGTATATACATCATAAAATTATTTACAAAAGAAACCCCATAAAAACTAAAATTTCTAAAGATATCCTAAAAATATAAACCATAAAAAAACTTATGTCTATGTGCCATAAACCCATAAAGGACAAATAGAAGATTTCACAACCTAATGTAGTGAAATAAGCTACCTAAAAATCACATAATACAACTTAAGTATAAAATGCAAAAATCTCAATCAACTTTCAAATGAAGGACATTATGATATGATATTTGCCCCTTTTTCTTCCTTTCCTCAAGGTTTAAAATATGTTTAAAATCAATTAAGTCTTGAATAACATTTTTTAAAGTTTGGTAAGAGTCTATGTGATGGCTTGTATATTGGTGATATTCATATTATAAATGAAAATGGTGCCCAAGTAACTCTTAAGTCCTTGTAGGTCTAGATAGTAGTGGTTACAATTTTCCTTCCTTTTGCAGCCTTTTAAGGCATCGTAATAATGGGCATCCCAAGTTGGAATAGTGTCTTTTAACTATTATAGACACATCAGTTGTCTTAGTGGCTTGCATTCCTCTATCGTTGCCTTTCCAATTAAAGCTAAATCTCCTCTCCCCTTTTTAGCTTCATTTTCTTCTTCCAAATCAACAACTATATCTTTCAAGGATTCTTAGTCCTTGATTCCTTTACTTTTAGCCTATTCTTTAGATATGGGATTGCATTTTGAGTAAACATTTTATCTATCAACTTTTTTAGGCTTGTCCCTCATCTCAAGTATAGTAGACCACCACCTTTCTAAATAGTTAGTAAAAGTCTTATTGTTCTTTTGCTTTAGTTACTCTAAATCCTAAAGGGTCACCTCAACACTAATATTATGGTAATATTGATCTACAAATGCCTTAGGTAGTTCATTCTAATCCTCTCTTGTCTTTCTTTCCAAATTGTGACACCAATCGAGGGCATTATTAGTTAATGCCATGTTGAAGAGGCCTAGGATTTATATAACTATAAGACTTTGTCCTTTCATGTTGCATGATGTTTAAAATGCACCTTAAGGTTTAACATTCTATCAAATTTATTTATATCTAGCATTTAAAACTGACATGGCATATTCAAAGATAAATGTCTTGCAAATTAATTCTTTTGTCACTAGAAACCAGATGGGACATGTCTTTTATCTTATCTTAAAGCTTACAAACGGCTGAGTCCTCTTCCCTAGCAATAGAAGACATAACAAAAGGAATCCTTTCATCTAGATTTATATCATCAACCAGATCTTCAATATGGTCACCCTCAACATTCACTTTAGCAATCCCTTTTGCTTGCCTATAGGTTTAGGTATAGGTTAGATTTGGTTCAGTGGTGACATAAGTAAAGCTGGTGTCTATTAGTTTAGAGTGTTTGAGGCACCAACTTAGGTATTCATGTATTGGCTCAAGGTAGCAGATAAAGTAGCAAGTATCTCATTCTTAAAAGCTGCTAGTTTTCCATCAAGTTCTCTTTTGTTTTGATCAAGGACTTGGTTTAGTTCTTGACTAGTAAGACAGACTTGAAATTCCATCTCCTCGATTGTTTCCTCAACTATTTCCTCAACAATACATTGCAAACTCGGTATTGGTGATCTACTTGGTTGCCTCCTCAAACCTTTACTTAACAGTCAATCTATGATAGATGTCAACCATAAGGGGTTAGTATATGATACATGACAATTATTAAATTGCATGATGCATGAGATGTAACATAACAAACACATATAAGCTTCCTTCCAAACCTTATTCCTCCCACACATGGTGTCTAGCAAAAACAGTCTTATGCAAGCTTTATTCAAGTAGTAATAGGGAGCACATGAATATGGATAATGCATAATTTTAAATTGGTAGTATAATACTCCTTATTCTAAACATACACAAAAATCTCAACAATTGTTGTTGGATGAATTCTGGCCATTTCAAGAAAAAATTAGCTTAATCCATTACATTAATAAAAGAGGCAACAATTTAAACTGTCTTTAAGAAAGACTGAAATTCATTTCACAGCAGAACTTTACATCACATTTGAATGCAAATAATTATGGTATCTTAAAGGGAAATATATCTAGGTAAACCACATGAGGTTATGGTATAGTCCATTCTAAATGTTATTGTCCTCCAAACATGGTCCCTTCCAACTGGTCTTTTTTAATCATAGGTAATAATGACCAATTGATTTACTATTTTATATATCATTTAGGAATGAGACTTAGACTTCGTGGTTATCATCCCTAACACTCCCTCGAGTTAAGTGAAAATAGGGTCGTGCTTCGGAATACCACCAAAAGAAAACATGGACATAATTTATAATCCTAATATGCAATTCAAAAAATGATAAATAAAACTAAAGATTCGATCAATATTAATTATTAGGCACTTTTAGAGCAAATTCTTATAGAGGAAAATTCCCAGCATAGTTGCCAAAAGATTAAAGGTACCTCGACTAAGATCAGACTAGACTGAAATGAGCCTCTAAAAGGCATGTTCCAATTTTATTCAAGATAGGAGCTCAAGTGCCCCTTATAAAGTGATTTATCTTATGGTGAATGTGAGTCGCTATCCGGGTTGTCAATCTAAGAAGTAAACAAATAGAGATTATGAGTTTAACAATTCTCTCTTATTCGTGCCCACCACATAATATAGGTTTTCATCTCAATAATTCCAATGTTTATCAATCCTCTTCACACGCGATTATTATGAATTAAATAAATAAATACCTTTACACATTAATAATAAATTAAATAAATTATCTTCTATTAAATATCAACAAAGAAATACACATTCATGCTTATCTAATAAATCATAAGTAGGCAACATACATGAGATCGAGCCAATTTATTAAGTAAATAACTTTAGACTTGAAAATATTTTATTTGGATAACTGAAACTTTAATTACTTTTATTGAAAACCCATTATTCATTTAATAAACCCTTTCTAAAATTAATTTTATGGAATTTTGGATCTTGAGTTCCAAAATTATTTTTGTTACTATTTAAATAAAATCATTTTGGTTATTAGAATAGTGGTTCAAAATTAATTTTGCTAATTAAAACATTTTTTTATCAACTAAAAATATTCTTTTGATTAAAAACCCTTATTTCCTTAATTTTACAAATAATTTTTGGTTTTAAATAGTTTTGGTCCTCAAAATACATCATTTAGAAAAAATCTTATTTAATGGTTATTTTCTTTTTAAGACACTCAAAAATCATTTTTTATCCTATTACAATATATATGGAATTATACATGAAAATATTGAATAGAAAATCAAATATAATTGTCAAAGAATAAATTAATTATAGATTGAAAATTAATTAAATATACATAGAAGTGGTCTTTCAAGCATATTATGGCCTTCCAATAGAATCAAAAAAATCTTAAAATAGCATTAAACATAGATTGCAAAACAAAATACACTAAAGCAAAAAATCAATTTTAGATCTTTAGAGGATGTCCACGTGGACATCCTAGGATAGCCACATGGCTTCCCACTAGAATCCAAAAAAGCATAAAAAATGTCTAAAAACCAATTTTGCCTATAAAAATGGAAATGTCCAATGTTTAGAGGTGAAAAATGAGCAAAAACACTGCTATGTATCCCCCATTTTTCAATCCCAAATCACAAAATAAAAAAATTGATGTAAAAGAGAAGCTATAAGCACCAAGTATCATTTTTAGATCAAACAAAAATGGATCATCAGCATATGATAAAAGCATCAAAATAACATGAATAATCAATGAAAAGAAATAATCAAAACAAATGGAAAATTACAGATACAACAATAAAGTCTCATCCTTAAAAAAATGGATTAAGGTGTTCAAGAAAGAATCATCAGAACATTATTTTGTCATCGAGATTCATTTAATATCAACATAAACATAAAAGTAGAATATGCACACACATACACATGCTCACATGCACACATATATATAAAATGAAAACATCAAAACCCACTTAAACAAGTACAAAATAATGAATGGATGATTAAATGGATTTCATCTTGCAAATGGGGTAGGCTCTTCACAAAAATCCATTGAAGACCCCATTTTTATAGAGGTTTATTGATTCATGAATATCAAAAAGGATGCTTTAGTGCAAACAATGTAAGAAAGAAGAAGATGAAAAGAAAAGGATGGAAGAAGCCCTTTATAAGGGTTTTCTCAAGAAAAATATCTCAATATGCTAAGGATCTTTAATAAATGCAAAGCTTCAATTTTCACATTAAAAAAAATGGTCATTCAAGCAAAAATTTATAGAAATAAAATAGCTAACATCATGTGTTCAAACAAATAAGGTATAAAAATGCTAAAAAATATAATCGTGTAGTTTTCCACCTCAAGAAAAAAAATATACATAGCAGAGTACTGTATAGAGGTGTTGATAGTCTTTTTATACTTATTCGAACTGATTTTATGATGAAATCTCTTACAAAACATATTCCTGTAATCTATAATGATAAGAAGTAGAAGGAATTCCTTGACTCTAATGTTGGATCAAGGATTATAACTCCGTATTTTAATCATAACAATCCTTAAATTATTTTCTAATTGTCTACTTTATTTTCAATGTTTCAACTATACTCTACTCTAGGTGAAGAATAACAAAATTCAATTTCAATCTTTCAATTTTTTTAAAAGCAGAAGATATTATTTAGAGATATTCTAAGAAAATAGATTTTAGGAATTATTTTATGAAGTTAAATTTAAGGTGTATCACACACTCACTCATGCATTTTAGCATTTAACATTGCATAAACAATTTTTATTTTTTATAAAATTTAATTTGAAAAAACTTTTCTAGAAACAATTTCAGATTTGTAATTAGAAATGGCTTTTAGATTAATAACATACATTAACTATTTTAGTTCTAGCAGTGTTTTATGCAATTGATCTAGATTATTGTATTTTACTAAAAGAAAAAATAATGGTAACTTCTTAAAGTGATTGTTTTCTTCTTAGTGGCCATTTTTTGTTCCTTAATAGCCTTAAAGTCTTTAAAACTATAAATATGAGTTATTTGTAATTGGGAGCAAGTTTATAAGTGTTGAAAAAACTTCTATCTCTAAGAGATTTAAGTTTTTAAGCCATTTTCACTATGTCCTCATATTATGCTTTCTACATTACATATCTTTCCTCAAGTTTGATTATAACTTTGTCTTATAATTGTTCTTTATGAGGAAAAATTCTTTGTAAGAGATTTTATTGAAGATAAGGCTGTTATATCCTTTTAGGAAGTTCTAGTAAATGCTTTTACAATCTTTTACCATAGAAAAAGCTTATAGGTAGCTTGATAATGCTTGTAAATTGACTTTAACTCCTACTTAGTAAAAGATTTGAGTCGAAAGAAATTCTTAAGTGTGTTTTTTAAGGAGTGGATGTAAGTTTAAGTAGCTGAACTACTATTAATCTCTTGTGCAAGCTTCTCTACTTTGTATTTGGTTCTCTATTTTTGAAAGCTTTGGTTATTTAAGTTTGAAAAATCATTATTGAGTTTTTAAAAAGAAAATTTTTAAGTGCTTACAGAAAATGTTTTAGGTTAAACCAATTTTCTTTAAATTCTAAAAAGACATTTAAAATCTTGCATTTTTAAAATTTGTCCAGAAAAGTTTAGATACAATTAGTCCATAAACACTATTTATCTAGAGAACATTTTTTATAAAAAAGTGTTTGAAGAAGTTTTTATCACTTAATTCATCCCCTTTTAAGTGCTTTAAGACCAATATCCAATCTATAGTGATTAGAAGCAAAAAAAAAAAAAAATCCTCAAAATAAGGAAACATGACTTAAACATAATATGAATAAAGTTGATCCAACTATTTATATAAGCTAAAAGCATAATAAAAAATGAGAAAGATGAATATAAGAGATTTGGTTGCAAGAGGAAAGTTAGAGCTTTCTTGTATAAAGATTTTTCCAACTTAGTATTTAACACTTCGAGAGTAGAAAATTTAAGAAAGAAGGCTTCTTTAAATGACAGTCTAGACTTAGGAAACCTAGTCATGTAATAATTCTTTAAAATAGGTAGACATAAATTTTACCACTTTAATAAGGGAAATAGAGAAAAGTAAGGTGACCATCAGAAATCTTTTCCTTCCAAATCTATTAATAAACTTATATCTATAACCAAGTGTTATTTCTAAAGATGGTGGTAAGAGTCATAGAGGTAGGTGTTAGAGATTAATTAGAGCTTTGCCTAGGGCCTATGACACTCGGATTACCAAGAACAAAGCATGATTTGGAAAGAACCTCACAAGGGTAGGCCATATGGCAAAAGAGGTATTAATAAAGCATTTAGTTTTAGTTTGTTTGGTAAGTCTTAAGTAATTGCTTAAGTTTATACATGAAGGTAGAGAAATAAGCAAAATGCCTCATATGTTGTTGCAAGTGCTCTTATTTTTTGAGAGGAATGTGTTGGGTCTTATTAATCCAAGATTTACTCATTACCATGTTTGTTAAATTAATTGAATGCATTTATTAAATATGAGCTAATTTATTTTGATGTGTTAATAAATAGCCCTACTAGACAAACTATGGTAATGAACAAGATATATAGGAATTATGCTATTAAAGTAAGATATCATGAGCTATTAATCAATTTTATTGGGCTTTCTTTTGGCGATTAAAATGCTATCTTGAGAATGCACTAGTTATCCAAACATAAGGCAAGAGTTATTTGTTTGAGGAAGGATGTTACTTTTGATAAGCCTAAGCATATTTTTTTAGTAATTTAAAGGAAAAAATATCTAACGCCTTTTTATGTTATTTCTACTATTATAATAAGGATTTCAAGCACATTTAGCATATGTAATGGACACAAGAATGGACCTAAAAATTAAGAACATCTATATAGTGTGTGAATTCTCTTTTGTATTCCTAAATGATTTACCCAACTTACCACCTAATAGGGAAGTAGAATTTTCTTTTGAGATATTACCAGGCTCTTTATTGCTCCTTATAATGCAATGCCAACTAAACTTAAGGACTTAAAAGCTCCAATATAGGAATTAGTTGACAGTGGACTTTATTTAGCATAGTGAATTTTATAAAAGTGGTCCAGCATTGTTTGTAAAGAAAAATGATGGTATAACTAAAGCTATATAGAGATTATTGCCATCTAAATAACACTACAATAATAAATAGATATCAATTGCCTATAATTAATGACTTGTTTGATTAATTAAAGGATGTAACTAATTCTCAAAGATTGATTTGAGATATATGTATTATTAGTTAAAGGTAAAGGGAGATGATGTACCTATAATTGCATTCATGACGTTATATAAACATAATGAATTCTTTATAAAGCCATTTAAGTTGACAATTCCTCCACAACCTTTATAGATCTCATGAATAAAACTTTTTTTTTATCTTACATTAATAACTCTATAAGAGTCTTCATTAGACATTTTAATATACTTAAAGAATATATAAGAACATACATAACATCTAAAAGTGGTATTATAAACTTTAAGGAGAAGCAATTTTCTGCCAAATTCTTTAACTGTGATTTAGTTAGATGAAGTTGCATTTCTTAGTTATATAATATTTACATATGGCATGATAATTGATCCTACTAAAATATAAGTAATTATGAATTGGAAGCCTCTAAAAATGTGATTGAGGTAAGAAGCTTTTTGTGTTAGTTAATTAGTTATTATATAGTTTTTAAAATGCTTTTTCTTTTTTTTTTTTAAGAAAAAAGAAGTGAAGTTTATGTGGACTAATAAATGTTAAAAGAGTTTCAAGCAATTAAGGGCTTTAATAACTCAAAGGCCAACCATACTCTTTTTATTGAAATGGTAAGGTATGTAACCTACAATAATGTTCGCACAAGGATTTGGGTTTTGCATTTATAAAGCATGATAAGGAGATTGCTTATGCTTTTAGGCATTTGAAGCCATATGAGATAAATTACCTGAGCCATGATCTTGAATTAAAAGCTATAATGTTTGCTTTAAAAATATGATGACATTTTGTGTAGGTTAAAAATATACTAATGCAAAAAAATAGAGATGTACAATACCCGAACCAATATGAAATTTCAATTTGGTTTGGGTTGTGTGGTTAGCTCAAGTAGGTATTTTGGTTATTTATGCACATGTTTTTTTAAAAGATATTTTAGATATGGCTGTGAGCTTAACCTTATACTGCCTTTATATTATAATCAATATAATTTATTCTCTCTTCAAGCTTGGAAAATCATTTTTTAAATGAAATTTAGATT
Organism: Hura crepitans; assembly: GCA_948208565.1. Taxonomy (NCBI): domain Eukaryota; kingdom Viridiplantae; phylum Streptophyta; class Magnoliopsida; order Malpighiales; family Euphorbiaceae; genus Hura; species Hura crepitans. The sequence goes on from CANXYI010983950.1 coordinate 8,574, forward strand.
GATCTAGTTATTTGGTTTGGGCCTTTATAAATTTTCAAGGTGGATTGGGTGCTATTTTCCATTAAAAAGTCTAATTTAAGCCAAACAGAAAAGGTTAAATTTGAGATATGTGTTGGCTCAATGGCTATAACTCAAAATTTTAATACTAATAAGACCTCAATCAATTTTTTGAGGAACTATTCTACTTCTAGTTTTTATCTTGTAGAGTTGTTCAACTCAAAGTAAAGAAATAAAGGAAAGTAGATTAAAAGCTTAACATTTTCAACATTAATAATCTATGTCATCATTATGGAATACTTATGTAAAATTTAGATGAGGAGTCAGACATGCACACCATATATTAAATCATATCCTAACTTTTTAAAACTATCAACCAGAATAAATCATCTGAACATAGAACAAAAACTATTCTATACTTATGACTTAACATGCTATCTAAATAACATATCAAATAATTAATAGCCTTAACAAAAAAAAAAGAAAATATAACAGCAAGTCTTGAAAATTGTGTTAATATAATGGCTAGTTTAAAAGAATAACAGTAAGAAACATTTTTGCAACTATAAGTACTCTTCATTTATGATCTTTAAAGGTTACAGAAGTTAGAAATCAATCATATCTCTTAAAAAAAGCTTTAATATATTCTAAAAGCCAATTTTCCCACCTCTTGCATTTCTTCTGCTTACATCCTCCTCATTAATGATTATAGCTTTATGTTGTAATCTGTTGAGAGTTTCTTGTTATAAAATATTTTTGTAAAACTACTCTATAGTTCAAAATTAACTCTAAAAATTTTTTGCACATCTTTTATCTTGAAAAAGATTGTAGGTTTATTTTGAGCTGGGTTTGTAAAAGCCTTTAGCTCTTGCCTAAGTGAAAAAGAGTTGAGCGGAATAGTAGAATACTTAAGTGTGTTTGCTTAAGGAATAAATGTAGGCTTGGGATAGTCGAATCACTATAAAAATCTTTGAGTCTTTCTACTTAATTTTTGTTCTATGCTACTTCTAAAAATATCATATCAATTTTAAACATTTTTTATTCTATCTAAGTTATTTTATAAAAGTGCTCACAAGGGAACTCTGCATTTATAAACATTCTCGAATATTAAGTCTCATTTTATTATGAAAAGATTTTGATTAAAAACCTTAATAAAAAAAATTCATTTTATTTTGTTACAAAACAAGTGAGATTATCAATTTAATAATTAGATCATAAGAGAGAAGCCAATTTTTTTGTATATTAAATTTATCTCCCTGTCTTGAGTATTTAGGAGTTATATTTGGTATCAAAGCAAGTCTCTTAAAGTAAGGCATAACACCCCATAAGAGATCAAAGAATATGGCTTTAACCTCAACTACAGTCACATTTCATAATCCATTCTTTGAAGAAGGACAATCTTACACCAGGCCACCCCTATTTTGGGGATAATATTTATCTTTTTAGAAATGCCAAATGACATGTTTTTATTCAAAAGCATGATATGCCATGTTAGATATCTATAGTTATGGGTTATACACGACCCATTAAAATAAAAAATGGCATTAAAGTTGAAAAAAACATCATTGACTATTTTGAATTGGAATTAAGTCAACTCTAATAAAATGCTAAAGCCATGAATATGATTTACTGTGCTCTTAATGCAAAAGAATTCAATAGAGTTTCAAATTGCTATACAACAAAACATATTTAGGATAAACTTGTAACTACCTATAAAGGTACAATACAAGTAAAATATTCTAGATTACATATTCATGTGAGCGAATATGAGAATTTCAAAATGAAACCTAATGAAACTATTGCTAAAATGAGTGATCATTTCATTAAGATTACAAGTGCTTTTAAAGGGTTTGGTCAACATATCACTGAAGAAACTTATTAGAGCTTTAAATTTAAAATAGAGACCTGAGATCGCAATTTGGCCTAATGTTGATCTTTCAAAATAGAACTATGATTAAATTCTAGGCTCTCTTATTACCTATGAGCTTGTTGTTAAACAATAAGAAGAGGATGAAAAACATGAAAAAAAAATAATGATAAAAAAGAGGAATCGCTTTTAAAGCAAATTCTAGCAATACAGATGATGAGATGGCTATGATAACCAAAAGGTTTAAAAAAAATTATAAAAAGGGTTTGAATCATAAAAAGTCCTCTCGTAAACATTAATGCCATAAAGCTGATCAGTATCAGCAAAATCTCAATGAAGTCATTTGCTATGGCTACAACAAACTAAGGCATATAAAAACAAAATGTCCTAATCGAAAGAAGAAAATTAAGAGACAAAAAAGAAAGCAATGGTAGCAACTTGGAGTGACAGTAAAAAATAAATTGAAAGTTCAAAAGAATCTGATAAAAATGTGGAACATGCTAGATTGATGGCTATTCAGGAAGAAGAAGTTCAGAGTCACTCTATTAAAGCAAATGATTCAGAATAAGACAATATTAAGGTCAATAGTTCTAATTCTAATAATGATAATCTTGGTAACATGGTTCCATGTTTTAACAAACTGCACAAAAAGCATAATGAAATCAAGAAAAGATATGCATCTCTGAGAAGTGATTTTGAAAAAATAATATAAGAAATTGAAAATCTAAAAAAGTTTTGTGAAGAAAATCCAAGTGACATTTATCTATTAAATAAAAAATTAAAAGAAACTGATAAAATAAAATGAAAACAAGTAATGTTTGTTCATAAAACATTTTTTAAAAAATAAATTAGTTGGCAAAAATAAAAATAAAAAGAAAAGTTTGGGTTTTGATAGTGCTTCAACTAGTAAGAATAAAATGAAACACACTAAAAACAATAAGAAAAGACATGTGTATTATAATTATGATCATTATATTTCATTTGTTTCATTTGCATATATGAATACTTTCCCAGCTGAGTGCAATTACTATTGTAGAAAAGGACATGTGTCTAAGTATTGCTACTATAAGATAAGATTTAATGTTGAAAAAGCTTGTTGGATTCAAAAATCTACTAAAGCTACTGAAGAAAGTACATCGTCTGAAAAGTGTGCAGATAAAAATTCTCTACCATAACAAATTGATCTGAAATATTTAAACATCACTAATTTAGAAAGACCTAAATCAAATTGGGTATATAACACCCACCTCACCTAGATTCCCTTTAGAACTAGACTGAGGAGATGCTACTATGCTATACTGCATCGTGAGACAAATTTTCAACAATATAACAGCCATTCAAAGGCTTACCAAAAATTTTCACCCGTTGAAAGACACCGTTGTACTTATAGCAATACTCTAACAACTATTTAATAATTGCAATAGCATCATACATGTAACACATACATCATATCAACATAACACCGAGTTCATCACTCCTTGTGATAACTCAAGAACACAACTAACCCTTTCCCAAGAAAATAAGAGTTATTCAAAGGGAAACTATATAGACACAATTGCTTCGACTTAATCACTTGTATCCATAATCATCTTATAGGTCATATCGTACATATACAAATTACAACTAAGACACCAAGTTACAGTGTCTCCTACATAACTATATATTCACAATGTACATCATATTTTATGTTGTTACTACTTTAGGTTTTTTTCATGGTAGCGAGGCATAATGGGATTCTAACAAGACCACTCAAGCTAAGTGCCTCCTAACCTGCACATCAGATAAAGAAACTATGTGAATATTATATTAGGAAAAGACTAACATAGTTATCTTTTTAAACTATCCTGAGTGCAGTCTAATACGTACTTAGGCATATAATGAGATCATGATTTAACCATACTTACATAACATGATTACTCCTTACTGGTAGTCCCGGAGATATGTCGCTATCAGTACATTTTCTAACCTGTGTCATAACTTATTAAGCAAACTTATAATGACTGTATATTAGTTACATACAAACAAAAGTTCTATTCCTGCTTAACTTTATGTATTTTCTAACATACCATGCAGATTTCATGCACTAATGGAATACATACGCTTGGCTATCAATGCTATCAATTGTCATTTCCTACTGGAAAAACTTCATGTGAATAACTATGCTCGATATTATATGTATAATTATATCATATTATGATTCATGAATCTTGTAACTATAATCCTAAAAACTTATGCCTGTGATTCTAATGACTTGTGCATATGTTAGGTCATAACATGTTTCCTATTTCTCAATTAACTTGGTTTCTATCTAGTATTAATGGCTCTTAAATCTAGCATAATTAGCATAAATAAAGCCTTCAGTAACTCACTCGTAGAATGACTTTGAGAAAGGGTAAACAGGTTAAAAATTATAAGCTAAAATAGTGACAAGGATAGGCTCGCCTATTCCACTTACACCTTTATACTGTAAGCTAAAAGATATTTATGGCCTTAGACATAATCAACTATAAATAGCTCATATGGCACTGGTGTCGAGCTGTCACTATCATAGATCTATATAAAATTCCTTTCTGGCATGCCAAAGCAACCTTAACCTAGCTTCTATAAGGTCTACCATAGGTTCTTTTATAATATTCTGCATTCATTAAGTTTGTTGCCATGTTAGGTTCATTTTTTATGTTTCCACGCACCTACATGTTCGATTTATTACTGCATTCTTATACTATTGTTTCTTAACAAAGTTATACTTATAGTTTGGTATTTATGAGTTGTGTGCAACTCGTTATACTATAAATAACTAATATTACATAGAAGATACTAATTCCTCAAGAGGCTTAGCCATATATCTTGAGGTTTTACATGTTTTTTCTTATGTTATTAGATTTTTTTCACTTACCTTATTTTGTTTCTACATAATGCTATTTATATACTTACTAGCATCGGTGGGGTTTTTACTATGAGGATTTCTTATTTGATAAGATCTCCTTAGCTTCATAAAATTAGTTTTTACCTATCTCGATCTATATGTCTCCAACACTTGTGTTTTATTCTTTTAATTTTGCTGAAGTGGCTCTATTCAATTACTATCAGCTAGTGATAACTTAATAGGTATGAAATTTGGTATGACTAAGGCATTTAAGTGCTATGTACAAATAAGAGGCATACCTCTAGTTAATACATAGCGAATAAAATGCTTGGACTATGCGTAATTGATATGAACGTGATAATGATACACAATACTTGTTAACACAAACATGAACACTATAATACACTGGATATGTTACGAATGAGTCTATTAAACATACTCACCATCGAATAGTGAAACTAGAAGATAAAGGAGTACATACCTTTCTATAGTGCAGAAAGGTATAATTTTTTAATAGAAGATTTACAATTC
>CANXYI010984068.1:0-11416 GCA_948208565.1 Hura crepitans
AAATTAAGAAACATGCTTAGAAAATTCTGAAAGTCACATATCTATTGGTAAGAAATTATAAGGAATCCAAAAATCACAGTGTTGGAATTTTTTGAAGATAGGAACTATGAGAAAAAAATTAATTAAATAAATTCAATTAAATGTATATATGTGTAAAGAAATTAGCAAATAATTGTGTAGGGAGCATTTTTGGCCATCAGATTAAATAATAATAGGATTAATCTTAGGCATCCAAGTGGAATTAAGTAGGGAGATGAGGTGTAAAGGATTAAATGACATTTTTAAAACAAATTACATGTGAAAAAAATCCCAATCATATAAGTTTAAAATGCTACTTTTAATCCTAGCCATTAATCTCATGTATAAATGCCTAAATATTAATATTTTAGCCATTTAGTTGCAGCCAACACTCCCCCAAAACCTCTCATGGCCAAAATTTCCATCATGAATTACCTACATCATTTTTTTCATCAAATTACACCAAATAATTACTAAATATTACAATTAAAAGAGTATTTTATCAACCTTATTACGTTCGCTACTAAAAAATCCATGGAAGGAGAAAGGAATTAGAGGAAGAAAGGAGGTGTTAGGCAAGGGTTTATGGTAATTTTCATGGTGGTAAGTGGTTCTCAACCCATATAGATTAAGTGATTTAATTAAGATAATTAGGTGATAAATTATAAGTATATAATGAAATTATGTAATTAATGTTACTTTTAATGGATTTTTCACGAGAAAATTCATTTATGAAGTTCATGGAAATATAGGAAGGATAATGATAAGATGGAGCTAGGCAAGAGGAAATGATGGATTGATGGATTTAAGCACATGATTTAATACCCCCTATCCATTTCTACCTGAGACTGACAAGGGGTGTCACTTCTTACTGAGGTAACCCATCCTAGGATTTCCTTAAGGGCCTTTCATTTAACTTCTACCCAACTTTAACTCATTTTGACTATCATGTTTTTTAACCTATTTTGATAATTTATTCCCTTATTACAGTCTATTTTAGACCGTTAAAATTTCTATCAAGCGCTACTAGACATTTTTTATAATTTAGGCAGCATAATGATTGTCCTGGTTACTAACCCAAATAAACCTACAAGGAAAAATACTTCTAGATCATCTTCCCTCCTTATTCTTCCTCTAGACCCTCTAGTCCTCCAGATAATAGCCAGCAACACAATAAATCATTCAATCCACAATACACAGGGTCATAGACCCATCAGCACACATATATACAAAGCTAGACATTTATTAATATAAATATAGTTGTATATATACAAGCAGTTTATGGTGCAGTTGTATACACATCTCATACTACCCACACTAGCCTATATACATGAGTCCTTTTATATACATAACTCAAAAAGGAAAAAAAATAAAATACCAAGACTTCTAGTAGCTACACTGGTGTTGGTGTCTAATGCTGCTTTGCACTTTATTTATTGCCTGTGCATTAGAACCCCAACACGCTGAGTACAACACTCAGTGGTGGAATAAAGCAATTATATCATGTCATATCATGCAACATACAACATGTTATGTTCTGCACACAATAGGTTATCTCAACTCTAAGTCTATTTACTCATTTAAGTTAGATTACCTATGTGATTATTCAATTATTTATCCATCCTCAAATCCTTTATTATCATTTCACAGGCCTATAAACAGACTACACTTAAAGACACTAGACAATGGCATGCGTCCTGTGTAATGGCCCACTTTTAAGGCCTAAGTAGCTACACTTACCTCGCCCAATAGCAGGGACCGGTCTATAGACCACTCCTAATATTAGACTAGTAGATAGCAGGGACCCATCCGTAGACTACTCCTAATATCTGCCAATCATAGCAACCAGTAGAACAAAGGTAAATAGTAGGGACTCGTACTCCCAATATCCATAAATACATCAATCACTGTACAGAGTAGCGGCTGCACCCGCCACAACTAACACAGGGTAGTGGGCCCCAAATAGACCAACTACCTAGTAGTTGCTCTATCCCTCAATTGACTGGTCAACCCATCTAGTGGGTGTCTAACTAATGGGACATTACCTAATTTAGACCATGTTCATTATTATTTTATCTTTAGGTTACATTTCTGGACCTAATTCACACAATTATTTGCAACTTTGCCATTATCGCAAAAGTCATTATTCATTTGGTCAGTTTTCGCAACTGACACTTGGTCATTTTCTTATTACATGCCTTTTATTATCTCTACCATGAAAGCTCTATTTTGAGGTTTCTTTACTCTATTAATTTTATCTCAATCTCACATTATAATATAAGTCAATTTAACAAGTTTCTACCCATATTTTCGCCTCCAATTAGTCACAGTCTTAGGTCATGTACTATGCCATTTTTAGGTCATTTTCCTTAATATTTCCACACTTTATTTCCATAATATTGGCACCCCATTTGCCTTCCATATTCAACCACACATACCATGCCCATTTCAAGCCATCATTCGGCCACTAGTTATACACACACATACACACACAATTTCTTCCTAGTTTACACTACAAGTCACATTAATTTAATGCCAAATGCATGCCTATAAACACATTTTACCCAAACAACATGCATACACACATAATACCACAATTCCATACAAGTAACATGCCTAAAAATGTACACATGTACTAGACATAATATAATTGGGATATTCCATATGTCTAGGGTGTATGTTCATCCATTTTTCCACCACTTTGAGATTAAATTTGGGAGTTTCTCTCTCCTCCTTTCTCAAACCCTAAACATAGACAATTCTATTTTAGAAAATTTCTCAAAAATCAACCATAGCTCCAAATTAAATTCTAAAAATATAGGTATTCCTAGAATCACCTAAGATACCTATATAAAAAAAAGAGGTTTATGGCCATTCACCTCTCTTCGGCACTATTCACCGAAGTATGGAAACATCCAATTTTAGCCCCCTTTCTTCAATCTCTTGATGGAATTAGTACCTAAACATGATGGAGGTTTTAATTATATATAATTTTCATGAAATTTGGTGGTGAGTAGGAGAGAGAAAGCATGGAAATTTTGAAAAAAATGGTGGCTATGGCATCGAATTCAAGGGAATGTGGAGGTTAGGGATGATTTGGTCACTTGTGTGGTGTACACACATGTGAAATACTTGATATAGGATGGGTTAGACCCATTTGATTGGGCCAAATGGCCCACAACACAATTTTTAGCATTTTATGTCACCTTTTTGCCTAAAAATTCATAAAATATTCTATAGGTTTTAGAAAATTCCCATTCTAGTTTTAAAATTCCTCAACTAATGGGACTAAGGTCCTTACAAAATTTTAGGTCAAAAGTTAATTGTTGACTTTCTAGCACTATTCACGCCTAGAATAAAATATTCAAAAAAATTATTAGTTGACCTCAAAAAATTCTAATTCCTCCTCCATCATACTTAGTGGAATTTTTGAGGTTCAAGGTATGATATTTTTTAGACCATCCGGGCACATTTCGGGGCTGTTGAAGCCCGACCTCATTTTATCTCCGTAAACAGTAGTTTATAACCTAATATGAATTATTAATTCTACTAATATTTTTAATTCATTTGTTTTTCCTATTTTCAGGCTCGTCAAATTTTTATGACCAATATGCCAACAATTGGAGTCAAAATGATGACCCACATCACGGGGAAAATCACTCGGGCCCATCTAGTACTATTCATAAGACTTTAACTGTCGAGTATTACAATTCTTCCCCTCTTAAGATATTTTGTCCTCAAAATTACCTGAAGCAAAGAGGTGAGGATACTACTTCCACATCTGCTCCTCACTGTCCCAGGTTGCCTCTGTCAAGTTGTGGTATCTCTAAAGTACCTTCACTAATGCGATCTTCTTATTCCTTAGATGCTTCACCTCTATAGCTAGGATCTCTACTGATTCTTCCTTATTTGTTAAATCTAGTTGCACTTGTATCTTCTCAATAGCTATTACATGTGTTGGGTTTGATCTGTATCGCCTTAACATAGATACATGAAAGACATCATGTATCTGCTGCAACTCAGGGGGCAAGACAAGTCTATAAGCTAATAGGACCACTCTCTCTGTAATCTCATAAGGCTCGATGAATTTAGGGCTAAGCTTGCCTTTCTTGCCAAACCATAGGATCTTCTTCCATGGCGACACCTTCAGGAACACTCGATCTCCCACTTCATACTCAATGTCCCTCTTTTTCAAGTCAACATACAACTTCTGCCTATCTGAGGCCGTTTTCAACCTTTCTCTAATCACCTTGACCTTTTCCTCTGCATCTCAAATTATGTCTGATCCCATAATCCTGCTCTCTCCCATTTCACTCTAACATAGTAGAGTCCTGCATCGGTGACCATTTAACGCTTTATATGGTACCATGCCCAAGCTAGCCTAATAGTTATTGTTGTATGCAAATTCTGCTAGTGCCAGATACTGATCCTAGTTTCCTTTGAACTCAATGGCATAACTCCTCAGCATGTCTTCCAACACATGTATAACTCTCTCAGATTGGCCATCTGTCTGAGGATAGAATGTGGTGCGATAAGTCAGTCGAGTACCCAAGGCTTCCTGTAACTTCTTCCAAAACCTCGATGTCAATCTCGGGTCCTAATCTGATATAATTGTTGTAGGCACTCCATGTAATCTCACAATCTCATCAATGTATAACTTAGCCAGTTTCTCCAGTGAATAATCTATCCTCACAAGTATGAAGTGAGTTGTCTTTGTCAGTTTGTCCACGATTACCAATAAGGCATCACATCTGTTCCTTGTCATTAGCAATCCTATAACAAAATCCATGGTGATCTTCTCCCATTTCCATTCTAGAATTACAATTGGGTGTTGCAATCCAAAAGGAATTTGATGTTTGGCTTTCACTTGCTGACATGTCAGACATGGTGCCACGTACTCAGCTACCTCATGTTTCATCCCAGGCCACCAATAATGAGGCTTCAACCTAAGGTACATCTTCGTGTTACCTGGGTGCATCGAATATGGAGCCTCATGAGCTTCTTTCAAAATCTGCAACCTCATGTCATCAATATCAGGCACAAATAGCCTATTTTGATAATATAGGCTTCCATCCTCTACCAATTCAAAACCTATAGCCTTCCCCTCTTTGACTTTATCTGCCATCTGCACCAAATGAGCATCTTTCATTTGTGCTTCTTTCGCTTATTGCCTCTAGTGTATGTTCCATTCTAGCATGCATCAATCTTAGTGTAGCTATCATTTTTCAACTCAGCGCATCTACAACTATGTTCGCCTGCTTAGATGATAGTCGATCAAGTAGTCATAATCCTTGATCAACTCCATCCACCTTCGCTGCCTCAAATTAAGCTCGTTCTGTGTAGGCAAGTACTTTAAACTCTTATGGTCTGTATAGATATAACATCTTTCTCCGTACAGGTAATATCCCCACACCTTCAGTGCAAAGACTATGACTGCTAATTCCAAATCATGTATTGAATAGCTCTTTTCATGTGGCTTTAATTGCCAAGAAGCATAAGCACTCACCTTTCCTTCTTGCATCAACACACACCTAAGTCTGTTGTGTGACGCATCACTATAGATCACAAACTCCTTACCTTGCTCTGGTTGTGTCAAGATAGGAGCTTTTGTCAGCATCCTTTTCAACTTGTCAAAACTTGCTTGACACTTGTCGTCCCACTCAAACTTTACATCTTTCCTGATTAACCTTGTCAGTGGAGCAACAATCATTGAAAATCCCTTCACATATCTTCGATAGTATCCCGCCAATCTTAGGAAGCATTGGATCTCTATCACATTCCTAGGAAGATTTTATTCTAATACTGCTTTCACCTTACTCGGGTTTACCTTAATACCTTTAGCTAAGGCAATGTGACCTAAGAATGCCACTTCTTCTAGCTAAAACTCACACTTACTCAACTTGGCATACAATTGCTTCTCTTGTAGTATCTGTAACATGATCCAGAAGTGCTGTTCATGTTCCTTTAGTGTTCTGGAATACACCAGTATGTCATCAATAAACACCACTACAAATTGATCTAGATATGGCTTGAACACCCCGTTCATCAAGTCCATGAATGTTTCAAGGGCATTAGTGAGCCTAAATGGAATCACTAGGAATTCATAATGCCTGTATCTAGTTCTAAAGGCTATTTTGGGGATATCACTCTCCTTGATTTGTAGCTGATGATATCCTGATCTCAAGTCAATCTTGGAGAAAACACTAGTACCCCATAATTGATCAAAAAGATCATTGATCTTAGGTAACGGGTACTTATTCTTGACTGTCACCTGGTTCAGTTGCCTATAATCGATGCACAATCTAAGGGAACCATCCTTCTTCTTCATAAATAGCACTGGAACTCCCCACAAAGATACACTAGGCCTATTGAATCCTTTATCTAACAATTCTTGAAACTATGTTTTCAATTCCCTTAACTCCGTTGGTGCCATTCTATAGGGAGTGATGGAGACTGGGCTCACACCCAGATACATCTCAATCTCATACTCCAACTCTTGATGTTGTGGCAATCTTGGCAATTCATCGGGAAAACACATTGAAAAACTCAGATACAACCAGTATCTGATCCAAGTTGAGGGTCTAGATAGTAGTGTCTACCACTGTAGCTAGAAAAGCCTCACATCCCTTTTAGATGAGTCTCCTGGCTATCATGGCTAAGGATACATTATGCATGGAGTCTCTATTACCCATAACCATCACCTCACTACCATCTAGGGTCTAAAGACTCAACCTCTTCTTTTCATAGCCATTCACTGCCTTATGCTCTACCAGCCAGTCCATACCCAATATCACATCAAACTCATGGAAGGGTAGCACAATTAGAACAGCTAGAAATATTTAACCCTGAATCATCGAATGATAATACTTATATATTGTGTTCACTATCACACTCTGACTGATCGAGTTGCTCGCTTGTATATCTAGGTCAATGTGCTTGCATTCCAACTCTCTATCCCTAGCCCGTGTGGTGCACATATAGGAATGTGTAAATCCTAGATCTATTAAAGCTAGTACTAGAGTGTCAAGAAGAAGAAAAGTACCAGCAATGACATTAGGAGCTACTACCTCCTCCCAAGCTTAGATAGCATACTATAGTGCTAAAGCTCTTGCCTTTGGTCTACCCTTCTGGCTGGTGGTAGCCTACTCCTATCTGGGTGGCCTTATTGGTCTACCAGTTGTGGCTACTACTAAAGCCTGTGTCTACACTGCCTCTGCTGGCCTCTAAGGGCACTCCCTCTGCTAGTGATCACGTGCCCCACAAATGAAACATACTCCTCTTCTCCCATAACATTGACCCTAATACTTCCCGTGACAATCCTTACACACCAGGGCTGCACTTCTAGCTATAGATATAAGGGCACTAGATACCTGCAGTGAAGGAGGCAGTCAAGGTCTAGAAGAGTACCCTTGATTGGGCCTCTATGGCTGGCCATGTCTCTATGACTTTGGGCCCAATTGCCTTTAGGATGACTGGCCCTGCTGACCATCTCTCAGTCTCTTGCTCCCACCTGGAGTTAAGCTTGTTTAGCCTACTGTGAAAACCCTCTTTCTCTATAATAACTCTCGCCTCTCCTGCACCATCTCTTCTATTCTATAGGCAGTAGCAACTAACTTCGAAAAGTCTCTGATCTCGAAAGTAGAGATCTTCATTCGAATCTCTACATTAAGGCCTCTCTTAAATCTCTTACATTTCTCCTCATCATTCAAGAGAAACTCCACTGTGTATCAACTCAGGTGGTCAAATTCCTTCACATATTCTCATATCGACCTCCTGCCTTGTCTTAAATCAAAAAACTCCTACCTCTTTTTATCGATGTAGGAGTCTAGAACATATCTTTTCTTGAATTCCTTTTAAAAGAATCCCCAGGTCAACTCATCAACTATTTTCCCCTACTTTAGTCTATTCCACCAGTGATATGCCTCCTCTTGTAACAATGATGTGGCATACCTCACGTACTCGGTCTCAAGACACTCTAACTCCTCTAAGATCTAGGTTATTCTTTCTAGCTAATACTCTGCCTTGGCTGCATCATCCTCTCAAGGTCCCTAAAAATCTACAGCTCTTAACTTCCTGATCCTCTCTAAATAACTTTTTTGTGTAGCTAGAGGAGCTAGTGGAGGTGTCACTACCATAGGTACTGGAGCTGGTGCTGGGGCTAGTGCTACAGTCTGTCTCAATAAACTCACTATCTATTGTAGCAATTTTGGGGAGGCTTGTAACCCAGGTACCAGCTATGGCTGAGGTTGAGGTGGCAGTTATCTCTATGCCGCATCACTCAGATTAGGGGTGGATACACTCCTTTCAAGTCCATAAATAGTGGTAGGAGCATAGCTTGCTACCTCCTCCCCTCTTTCTAGTGGGGTTCATTCACTCATCGCAATTTACTAAAACAAAAAAAGTGATCAGCATCAGATAGTGTAGCTTGATTCAACATGAACCCTAGACTCATGCACTCATGTATAGGACACCTAGAACTGCCTAAACCTGCTCTAATACCACTAAATGTAAAACCCCTACCCATTTCTACCTAAAACTGATAAGGGGTGTCACGTCCCACTGAGGTCACCCATGCTAGGATTTCCCTAAGTGCCTTTCATTTAACTACTATCCAACTTTGACTAATTTTGACCAACATGTTCTTTAACCTATTTTGATAATTTATTCCCCTATTACAGTCTATTTTAGACTGTTAAAATTCCTATCAGGCTCTATCAGACATTTTTAAAAATTCAAGTAGCAAAACGACTGCCCTAGTTGCTAACCCAAATAAACTTGCAAGGAAAAACACTTCTAAATCATTTTCCCTCCTTATTCCTCCTTTGGACCCTTTAGTCCTCTAGACAACAACTAACAACACAATAAATCATTCAATCCACAATACACAGGGTTGTAGACCTATCAACACACATATATACAAAGCTAGACATTTATTAATATAAACATAGTTGTATATACACCTGCTATTGATGGTGCAGTTGTATACACATCTCATACTACCCATACTAGCCTATACACATGAGTTCTTTCATATAAATAACTTAAAAAGGAAAAAAAAATACTAAGACTTCTAGTAGCTACACTGGTGGTGGTGTCTGCACTGCTCTGCACTCTATTTACCACCTGTGTATCGGAACACTGACACGCTGAGTACAATATTCAGTGGTGGAATAAAACAATTATATCATGTTATATCATGCAACATGCAACATGTTATGTTCCGCACACAGTAGGTCATCTCAACTCTAAGTCCATTTACTCATTTAAGTCAAATTACTTATGTCATTATTCCATTATTTATTCGCCCTTAGATCCTTTATTATCATTTCATAGGCCCATAGACAGGCTACACTTGAAGACACTAGGCAGCGAGATGCATCCTATATAGTGGCCCACTTTTAGGGTCTTAGTAACTACACCTACCTTGCCCAATACCAGGGACTCATCCGTAGACCACTCCCAATAGTAGGGACCCATCTATAAACCACTCTCAATATCTACCAATCATAGCTACTAGTAGCACAAAGGTGGATAGTAGGGACCCATCGGTAGACCACTCCTAATATCCACAAATAAATCAATCACTATGTAGAGTACATCATACTACCTCGGCAGCTGCACCTGCTGCAACTAACATAGGGCAGTGGGCCTTAAAGGGACCGACTACCTAGTAGCTGCTCTATCCCCTAGTTGACTGGTCAACCCATCCAATAGGCATCTAATTGATGGGCCATTACCTAATTTAGACCATGTTTATTATTATTTTATCTTTAGACTACATTTCTAGACCTAATTTACATAATTATTTGCGACTTTGCAATTATCGCAAAAGTCACTATTCATTTTGTCAGTTTCCACAATTGACACTATTCATTTGGCCATTTTCTTATCTCATGCCTTTTATTTTCTCTACCATGAAAGCTCTATTTTTGAGGTTTCTTTACTCTATTATTTTTATCTCAATCTCACATTATAATATATGTCAATTCATGAAGTTTCTACCCATATTTCCCCCTATAATTAGGTCACAGTCTTAGGTCATGTATTTTGCCACTTTTAGGTCATTTTGCTTACTATTTCCACACTTTATTTCCACAATATTGGTACCCCATTTGCCTTCCATATTCAACCACACATACCATGCCCATTTTAAGCCATCATTCAGCCACTAGTTATACACACACAATTTCTTCCTAGTTTATACTGCAAGTCACATTAATTTAATGCCAAATGCATGCCTATAATCACATTTTACCCAAACAACATGCATACACACATAATGCCATAATTCTATACAAGTAACATGCCTAAAAATGCACACACATGCTAGACATAATTTAATTGGGATATTCCACATACCTAGGGTGTATGTACACCCCTTTCTCTACCACTTTGAGCTTGAATTTGGGAGTTTCTCTCTCCTCCTTTCTCAACCCCTAAACATAGGCAATTCTATCTTAGAAAATTTCTCAAAAATCAACCATAGCTCTAAATTAAATTCTAAAAACATAGGTATTCCTAGAATCACCTAAGCTACCTATATCAAAAATAAAAAAAATGAGGTTTATGGCCATTTACCTCTCTTGGGCACTATTCACCCAAGTATGGCAACTTCCAATTTTGGCCTTCTTTCTTCACTCTCTTAATGGAATTAATACCTAAACTTGATGGAGGGTTTAATTATATATAATTTTCATGAAATTTGGTGGTGAGTAGGAGAGAGAAAGCATGGAAAATTGAGAAAAATGGTGGCTGTATCATCAGATTCAAGGGAATGGGGAGGTTAGGGATGATTTAGTCACATTTGTGGTGTACAAACATGTGAAATACTTGATGTAGGATGGGTTAGACCCATTTGATTGGCCCAAATGGCCCACAACCTAATTTTTAGCATTTTATGTCACCTTTTTGCCCAAAAATTCATAAAATATTCTATAGGTCTCAAAAAATTCCCATTCTAGTTTTAAAATTACTCAATTAATGGGACTAAGGTCCATGCAAATTTTCAGTTCAAAAGTCAACCATTGACTTTTTGACAGTATTCATGGTTAGAATAAAATATTCAAAAAAAATTATCAGTTGACCTCAGAAAATTCTAATTCCTCCTCCATTATGCTTAGTGGAATTTCTGATGGAGTATGATATTTTTGAGACCATCTGGGCACATTCCGAGGCTGTCCTGGCCCGATCTCATTTTATCTCCGTAAATAGTAGTTTAAAATTCAATATGAATTATTAGTTCTGCTAAAATTTTTAATTCATTCGTTTTCCCTATTTTTAGGCTCATCAAAGTTTTATGACCAATATGCCAGTCATCGAACTTAAAATGATGACCTGCACCATGGGGAACATCATGCAGGCCCGCCCAGTACTATTCATAAGACCTTGACTGTCGGGC